>LPNX011042019.1:1280614-1292477 GCA_001517045.1 Pseudotsuga menziesii | reverse complement strand
TTCCAAAACTTCAATTCTCATGAATTGGGGGGGGGGGTGTTAGAAGGTCTGCACCTAAATATATATTTCAGGTATTTTCTCAAACACTACTCAAATTTACCACTAATTATTGTATAATTCACCCCTAATTAACCTCACAATTGATCACAAATTACCCCCCAATTATAACTCATTTTACCAAAATGACCCCCTACTTCACCACTAATTACCCCTAAATAATCCATGCTTACAGTAATTAACCCTTAATAACCTCTAAATGACCTTGGATTTTTTCCAAGGAAAACCTCATGGAGAAACCCAATGGATCTTTCCAAACATTCATAGATGGCACATTCCCTAGTAAACCCATTAATGTAGACTAGTGTTCTTCACACACAAGGATTCAAAATGGGCACATGCCGCCATGAACCTAACTAAATTCCAAACACCATGGAAACCCACTACTTTAGCTAAGCCCTTGGGATTAAATGGCCCCTACTTACCTATAATTTATCCATTTGTACCATTAATTTCCCCTATTTAACCCATAATTGACCCCTAATTACTACTAATTAACCCATAATTGACACCTTGTTAACCCATAATCAACACAACTCATTACCCAATAATAACCCCTAAATGACCCTTCATTACCCATAATTGACCACAAATTACCTATAAATTATCACTAATTAACCCCTAATTCACCTTGATTTACCTAAAATTACCCATAAATGACCCTTAACTTTGCACAAGGATCGAGTCCATCACATAGGCCTTATAGACGAAAATTTTGGCTTATGAGTGGGATATGGTGGAAATTTTGGGATGTATACCACCATGAATATTTTTTTACAACAAGGCCATGGTTTGAGATTAACTTCTAGGGCCTAATTTCATATACTTTCCTCTAGGTCTCATGGGTCATGTATAGCACCCCAAATGACCACACATTCCATACAAAGGAGATATTTCGAATATGAGTGAAATATGTCCATCATTTTAAGAATTAACATACCAAGGTTGTTTCTTGATGCCCATGCCATGGTCTAGGGATAAAATTAAAGGCACTAGGCCATAACATATATTTCTATGGGGCTCACATGCCATGTTTTGTGACACAAGGATTCACACATGACCATAATACATAATCTTTGTCATCCAAGTTTGATATTGTGGTGATTTCCAAATTTGAAAAACTTGATATGTTTCTTGGGGACAAGGGCATAGTTTGGTGCAAAAAACTAGGTTCTATGTCCATGGAATATATCTTGAAGCATTACATGCCATATGTGGGGCCTTAATCCACAACATAGGCCATGCATAGGAAAGCTTTTGAATGTGATTAAGATTAAAAGATTCAAAAGATTGATTTTAAATTGATTGTATGAACCTCTCTCAACAACAAAAAACATATGGAGGGACCCTCTCATATGTTTGCAGTAGAGGAAGCTTATTTGACCGGGGATAAAAATATCCGGCCAACTCTTGTCTCCTTTAGTAGCATCTAGTATTGGTAAAAAATAGATTCTTTAGGACTTCCACTGCTCTCCAAGGGTGTAGCATGTCCTTACATTTTGGTCTTGTGATGCTTTTGAAATTATCTAAGTCATAAGTAGAGAAACCATTGCTTTGAGTTTTTCTTTTCCCATCGTTATTCGCAACAATCTTTTATAAGATCAACAATCAAATATTCTATCTAAGTAACTAGTCTTAAAGTTTATAAGCATATAAAACTAGCATTTGCAATTTTTTATCATCATCATCTAAATCAGACTTCTTTTTTGTAAAATTATTGAAATAGAATTGACACTAATCTAGTGAAATTCAAATTGTAATAGAATTGGTGCATCTATTATGTGCATGAGTTTGGTGTGTCACTTGTACTGTATGAGATTTAGGTGAACCTATTATGTCCTTGAGTTTAGTGTGTGTGTTTGGTGATCTTAATTATTATCATCTTAATTGTGATGTGAAATGTCCTCGCCTTTTTGCTTCACATATTGGAGTTTATTTTTGGTGGCTAATCATTCATTCTCATTTGATATAGTGTGATAAAACTCCCATGGTACTACTTTTTACCATTTAGAAGGTACAGGGATGCCTATTTCCTTGTTTTTCACATGGTTTCATTGAGTGACCACTTTTTACTTTCCTGTTTAATGTTATATTTCTTTGGGATGTAGTGGAAAGGGAACAAATGGGAAAGGTGTTTTTAGTGGTAGTTTTATAATAACCACCCTTAAAAATATTGTTCAATCCATTATACTTATATTACTATTTGTCTTATGTATAATTCCAACAACCATTATACTTCGCTTCCATGGTGGCATTTTTTTTCATTGGTGCATAGACATTTCCTATTCGCTATCAAGATGTGCATGTGATTTGGCTTCATGGATAATATTTATTTTCTAAGGAAAGTCTCATGGAAAACCCTCTTAGTACTTCCTTGTGATCCATGGATTGTAAATTTGGTAAACCGATGGACCTGATGATAGAGCCTAGTCGTAATGGAATCAAGAGCTTTGAACTCATGACCTTCCCAACTTTGAGGGAATTAATATCTCATGTTTGTCTCATGACAACTTGAAATAAATCTCGAGGATATATTCATGGCTAACATTTGCATTTGCTTTAACATTACGGTAAATTTCTTTACTTGATTTTAAAAAATACAAAATTATGAAATTTACATAATTCATTTTTGTTCCTCCAATTTTGTCTTGACTTGTGTTGTTGCATTTGACGTAAATATGTAACAAATATTCATAGTGTGGATATCAAGACAACTCCCCACTACTGAAATAGTTTGGATTATAAGAAGAAAAATAAGTTTTATCATTCATGTGCTTGAAAGACATGTCAAATCATGAAGATTTTGTAATAGTTAAGTGAAAGTGAGATGAAACCCAAAGTTTACTATGCAAGGAAACCTAAATCAAAGGAGATATGATTTCCACATGTTAGGGGGTTCATAAGCCTTGGTGTGGGATTCCTCATGGAGGGGATTATTATTCACTAGAACAAAATATAAATGGGGAGAGAGAGGAGAGACCACAAGGAGGGTACAACCTAGTCGATACTGACATTTTTACACTAGGGAGACTACCTCTAATATGGCCTGGAGTGTGGGATTGAAACCATTGCCTTGTGATGCCATAGCATGAATTAGGGATGAAATCTACATTGAGATATTATTGATTGCAATATTTCCTAAGGTTGGGTGGTGTTTTCCTCTCTCACTAATATTTTTGGAAAGATTTCATTCAAAATATAAGTGCCCTAAGTGAATTATGTATATTGATAAGTGCTCTTGAATAGATAATCAAATCACCACACACACTTGAAGTTGGGATTGTGATTGAAGGATATTGAGGACCATTCCACGGTATAAGGAAAAATCTAGGATCTTATGACATAACATTTTAGTATGGATCTCATGGTCCATGTGTGGGGTCTCAAACCACCACATTGGTTGTTTATAAGGAATCTTTAACTTGCAAATGGGATATGGTGCTCATTTTGAAGTTTAGAATACTATTTATGGTTCTTGGTTCTTTTGATGTAGTTCAATGCCTAAAACATATAGGGTATTATATCATAATAATTTTCTATGGGTCTCATGATACATCCTTGTGTCCCTTGGGACCACAGAGGTCCTTCAAAGGGAATATTTGGCATGTTATCAGGATATGATGGTATTTTTGAGTTTGGTACATTGAGTATGGTTATCGATAACAATCCATCATATATTAATCCTTAAATTTATTCACATATCTCTTTCTTAGGTAAACATTCAGGGCCCATGTTGTGGTCAAATGTTCTATCCACGAGTCATAATTAATAGTTATTAACTAATTGAGGATTTGTGGAGAGTTAGTTAGGGAAATTTGTCCAAAATTTTAGATGTCATCAGTTTTTATTTCAAGACATATGCTGACTCCATATATTATTCTATTTTCACACAATTATAAAATAAATATCAAGACCAATATGTGTACAATCTCTTGGATGGGTTTGGTTGTTTTAGCATTTTGTGAGAAATTTTAGGGAAATCTATATATGCATGACCCATGATCTCTACAAAAAAATGTTATGGATAAATACCTTGAATTTAAACCCTAAAACATTTTATGATCTTGAAGACCATCTATGGTGTGCTAAAGCTTGAAAGAAACACCACATATCACTCATATTCCAAATATTCCCTTTGTAGAACATGTGTAATGGTCCAAGGTCCCATGTATGGAGCATGAGATCCAAAGACAAATATTATGGGTCAATAACTTGTATTTTTTAATCAAAAATAGCTTGGAAACCGAGAAGCATCCCCATTATAATATCATATCTTGTTGACATGATGAAGGTTCCACTTGCAAGGTCTTTGTGGTGGTGGAACATTAAAGGAGTGGTCAATTTTTGAGTGGTCACATTTTTTAATTGACTCACAATATAAATAAAAGTAATATAGTGGTAGTGATTGTATTCAAGACCCCAACAAACATTATTTTTACTTCCCATGGAGAAAAACAAACTAAAATCTCCAACACAAACATCTATCACACGATGAGAAAATGAAAGAGTAGGGAGCTTCATGGAAATAGAAAATTCCTACCATATTGACCATCAATATGGAAAGTTCACTTTTATGTTTATACATGGTGTAGGCCATTTATCTTAACATTATTACAAGATCATCCATCTTCTATGAAATCCTAGGGATAAGGCCACGAAGGACTTATATGTGTCCACGCAAAATTGGACAAACAAAGGACACACATCATACATGTGAAAAGAATCTTGGAACTCTAGAACACACTTCTTGGAACTATGTGAATTAAATTTGTTTACATTATCATGTAAGTTCTTACTAAGGTATGTTCACGGTCTTTTCTCAATTTTTATAATAACATAATGATGTGGAATTTAATGCAATTTGAAAATTTAAAACAATGGCCTTTGTAAGGGGATGACTAGATTCAAATATTTTGAGAAAAAATTGAACATGTGAGATCCATACCACTTAAGTAAATTTTAAAATAAAATAAATTGTACATTAATAATCATCAACCCAACCATGTCATTTAATGTACCCAAGTTGGAATCTAGGCACATCAAACCAAAACTCAACCAAAAGGGCTAAGCTATGATACCATTGTGATGTTACAACCAAGGATGGTTTGAAACACGTACTCCAAAATATATGAAATAATTCCTTTGGTATGCTTATACAGATCTGATAAAAAATTCAGAAGGATTGTTTTCCACTTTTGGGTTGCAAGGAAGACACACTAACTCAAGGGGGGCAACAAAGAAGCTAGAAATGGGGTTTGGGAAGGGTAGGAGACTTTGGAAGTTATGGAAATATTATGAAAGGTGTTTCTATTCTATGTAATATCAAGGTATGTAACAATAATTTCTACATAAAACTACAGAGGTTAATTTGGCTTTTTGGGACTACGAGAGTGGAATTTAGCAATTTGGGACTACGCAATTTCCTTGTCTTCAACCCAAATTTAACCAGCTCAAATTAGCTCAAATTTTTTATATGAAGGATTCATATGGACCAATTTTATATCAAGTTTCCATATATGGTCTTATATTTCTAATTGGATGAGCACAACTCACATTTTTATCGAAATTCCAAAACTAGTCATATTTGGCTAGTGAAAGAGAATGGGAAGGGAGGAAAGAAGGAAAGGGGAAGGATATGAAGGTTAGGATGGTTTTTTTTCTTTAGGGTATGTCTATAGGTGGACTGTGTAAATGTACATGAATTTTTAGGAAGTGACAAGGGAGCGTTTGGGTGATTTGGGAGTGAGGTAGGGTATCAAGGGTGAGGAGAGAGAGTGTGTGTTTCTAGACTTCCAAATGGCACAAGAGGCTTACCATTTTTTGTTGGAGTGGAATGTACAGATTTCAATGAGAATATTCATCCATTATATAGGTATATGGAAACACCTTTGTCATTTACCCAAGAATTAGCATTTTTAGACATAAAATTGTGCACATTGAAATAGAAATATATGGAATGCTTCACTAGTTCAAGAATCCACTACACAATGTACTGGGACCATTTATGTTTCAAAATTATCTACCTCCAAATTCTACTCCAATGATTTTGGGTACACCATCATATGCAGTCTAGATCTGTTTACCATCTTTTGGACACAATAGGAAATAAAGAGATGCAAGAGGAATCAAATGGATCTTATTATTATTAGAAAAGGATATAATTGTCCATGTACATCAATAGGGTTGTGCTAAGAGAATAAATAATAGCACATCATGTGATATGAAGCTTGAAACAAAATATATATAGAAATAAGAAGAGAGAATGTGTGATACAAGCCCAAGTACTCCTGCAATTAGGGGTAGAACGAGTATGAAATCCTAATCGCACAAGAAGCAGCTGATAAGATAACCAAATAGATGTAAAATGGAACAACCAAAATCCAAAATCAGTATTGGATCAATATAGATCAATGAGAAGAACAGAACTCTCAACTCCACTTCACCAATGCCTTGGTTACTTAGATGCATAAGGGGCCCATCACCCAACTGTTGTCAAGGGGAGCATCACCCAAGACTAGGTAGCACCGAGCTTGCCATCCAAAATAACAATATTCATAAGCATGCCTTTTCCATTAACCTTTTCCTCCTTTTATACTTGAAAAGTCTCCAATACCATGGATAAATACCATGGGCCAATGAAAACCATGTTCCATTATCACCTTTTGCCAATACCAAAGAAAAATACAATAGAACACCAAAAATCATTCAATTGGTAATTATTTCTCCACTAACTTCCTCCAACCTTTGAAGGTTCCTTCTAACTATTTTGACTTTCATAAATGCACCCTCTAACTTCCTTAACCTTTTCCGTGTGCATCCTTTGACCCAATTAATTAGCCAATTTTCTCCAATTGGATGTAATAATTATTTTGTCTAATTTTTCCATTAATCCATAATAATATTCTCCTTAGACAATAATTATACTTTTTGAGCTTTAATAATATTACTCGCTAATTTCCAATTAAATTATTTTCTCCTTATTTGTTACCATTAATAATTTTTCTTAGGTGACTTTAGGCAATTTTTAAACCATGAAAACTATGGGGACATGACAATCCTCCCCTCCCAAATTTGATTTTCCTCAAGCAATGAAGATATCATAGAGAAATAACATCACATCATTAATGCCTTCTACCATGATATCCACTACACTATGGGCCATACATATATACATCAGCTGAAGGAAGTGATACATATATGCACCAATGCATGCACATGCAAACCAATTGTCATGGAGACTCATCATCAATAACCAGGAGAACAATATCACCCATAATAATCAACACATGGATAATAATAAATGAACATATAAAGTGTTCTATCCATCTACATCTTTGAAATTCCCAACTATACCTTGAGAATCATCCTCTCAAAGCATAGCTCCATCCGTGCCACCATCTGACCATGTACTCAGTGTGGAGACTAAGTACAAATACCAGGATCCCAAATGATTCTCATGAATACAGGATGTAGAATATATCCTCCTATTCCATATGGAATACTTGCATAAGGAGTCTCATGGAAGCAGTGTGAACACCATACAAAAATTTCATAATTCCATACATAAAATTCTTTCCCCCATAGGAAAACACCACCATATGCTACAGATATGAACTCATGAAAATAGGGTTTCTTCATCAAGCTAATGACCCCAACAATGCTTCGAGTGAGATGAATATAATGCATGAGGATACCAGGATCCCACTATTGGTGCACTCCCTAATGCACAATGTCATCAGAAGCAAGATAATAAAGTATGTGATGCCATGATCCAAATGTTTGTGCACTCTATCAATAAGTAGTGCTAATACAAGAAAGTATACAAAGTGTGGGATGCAAAATATTCCCCATTACACATTATAAAAGAGAGTGATACAAATCAATACATCATGGGGAGAGATTCCAGGATCCTAAGTTCTACTATACATTATCCCATACATCGTATATACATCATGATACAAAGATATGTCATCATGGAATACAACAATATCATCATGAAACATAGGGAAATACAACAATGTTCCATAACAAAAATAAGCATGAGTATCAATGTGGCTCATCCAAGCAAGTATACCATCATGTTCCAAATGTACACAAGAACCAAGTAACCAATTGGATCTACTCCAATGACATAGGTGAGTGTCCCATGTCCAAAAATATTGCTCCAAGAAAGTGTGGTAGGTGTCATAAAGTGCTTACATGTGTGCTTTCACCCAAATAATGGATGAAGGAACTATCCAATCAAGTAGATTACATAGTGAACAAGAACGGATATCATATATGCATCCATGAATATGTGTATCATCAAGAAATAACAAAGGATGTTTCTTCCTATAAGAATTTGTTCCAATCATATATCTCTTCACCAAAGTATTGGATGAAGTTTCTCCAACATCAAATGAACTAAGCAAGGAGCAAGGAAAATCAGGAGTCTTCAAGTGACTCAAGTGAACATAATAGGTTCATCCATGTATGAGAGAGTCATAAAATTATATCAATGGATACTTATTTTGAAAAATATAATATGGGGAACTCATCATAGAATCATCATGTAGTGTAGGAGTCTCATACTCCCCATATGGCACCAATAAAAAGAAACACTTCACCCAAATTTATTTTGAATGTATGCTACAAGATATGGAGGGGTAGGATGTAGTAGAATGGAAAAACTCACCAAAATGATCATAAAGTGTGAGAGTTTAATAATGTGAAGCATCCATAGGGGTAGGATCATTCACCTCCCTAAAAAGTGCAAAATATCCCTCATAGCTTGGTTCCAAGATAGTGGAATTGCGCTCTTCTTCAAAAAGTGCATAACCATCATCAAGAGGCAATTAAAGTTAGTCTTCCACCACAAAACGTTATTGACTCTCATCAAGTATATCCAAATCACCATGTTTCTCATGTTGATGTATATGTAACTTCGGAATGTATTCTTCTATGTATCTTATGTATTGTTACCCGATGTTTATTCCGAGATGTTTCTATTATGTATTTGAGTCATGTGGTTATGCCCCGATGTTCCGATCGGGAGGATTATTAATGTAAACAAGTCTTGTCAAGTCATTAGGTAAGTCCCCACAGTTTCGGGGCACTTGGGTTATTATACACTAATTAAGGTGTAGGCTCAAGTAAGTAATTGTAAGTTAAGCCTACATGGTTGAGTGCACTTCAAGTCAACGGAAGAATATAAATAGAGAGTGAGAGTCTCTCTATTGATCACTCATGAATAACATCACTTGCTCTCTCAAGTGTGGCGCACCTTTGGAGAATGAAATACTTTGGCTTGACAGAAGACAGAAGGCTGTTGTTGTGTTGGGAGGTCATCTTACTGTTTTGGTTTTCACATCTTGTGGTGATACTATCTTAGATAAAGTTGAGGGGTTTTCTCCATTTGTGGTTTCCCCTCCTAAAATCTTTGTGTCTCTTGTCTCATGTGATGTGCTTATGTTATTGTTGTACTTGTTATTCTCTCAGTGAAAAGATGCTAACATAATGCTAGCTTAAATGTTGAAAAACTAACATGGTATCAGAGCTAACCTGAGAAGAAGACATTGTGCAGCTACAGGAACTAGGGCTTCCTATTTTTTGGATCTTCCTCCACATATTTTTAGCAAAAGTATGCTAGGATGTCTCTCCATTGAAGGGTGCATCTTTCTGTCGATGTGGAATTCAATTTCAAGCATTTTTAGTTTCGATGTGGAAATTAGGGCTTTCTATAGAAGAGAAATTTTTGAGTGATACCAGAATAGGATTTTTCTCCTCATCAAAACCGAATTTTATAGACCTGTATCAAGAAATTTGGTTGGGTGAAACTCCGGGAAAGTCAAACCCTAGTTTGACCCCAAGCTAGAGAAACACTAAATGCTAAAACTGCTAAGTTTTGGTACAGTCACTATATTCTGCTTTTGGAGAAGTATTAGAAGCTGAAAATTGTAGAGACCGAAGATAAAATCCTGATGAACACTGTATCCAAAGCTCAGCCTCAGATTCACTGTATTCTAAGAGATATGATCTCTCAAAGTTAGGGTTCTAGCCTCTTCCAGAAATCATCCATAAACAGGACACCTGGGGAAAATTGAAATATCGTGGGCTACAGAGGTCCAAATGGAATTCCTGAAGATGTTCCAGCAATGGAACAGACTTTAATTTCTGTGATCTGAAGATCAGACTTAGAAGATGAATCAGGGACACGTTGCAGGCCGTACAACTTCGCTGTTCTGAACAGTCCTGTAACAGGTCACCTTGGGAAAAGGATCATAAATCCCAAATGGTGAAACCAATGCTGATGAAAACTATGTTTTTGGATCAGGGACATGTGAGGTTACCTCAGTACGAAATTTCAGACACATAGGAGCAGTAATTTCGGATATATCACAGAAACAGTAACAGGCATTTCTGCAGAAGAAATCAGAAAATTAGGGCTTCCTGTTCTGGGAGCTTCCCTCCACTGTTTTCAGAAAAGGAGTACATTGGACAGATCCATTTGAAGAGATCTATCTGTTCATCCAATCAGATCTGAAAGATTCCAAGTTTTTAAAATTAGGGTTTCTGTGACAAACCCTAGATCAGTGAACTCCGGGACAAGGACGGACACCTCAAATCGGTAAGATCTAATCCTTTGCTATTTCCATTTGAGGTTCTCATTTCAAAGTGATCTATCACATCAGCTTGATGATAAGCTTGCTGAATTTGACAACTTCCAAGCATAGAATTATTTTATCTCTCTGGATTGGACACCTACATGAGTATAGAGGTTCCAGTTTCAGAGGGAGACGAGGCAAAAGAAGACGTCATGCTCATGTTGCAGAGGATGATGAACCATCCAGAAAGAGATCCAGATATGAAAGTGAAGATTCTTCAAGCAAGGATGAATATGTTCTAATATCAGCTCTCATAGGTAACATTATTCATGGAAGTGATGATTGGCTTATAGACAGTGGGTCTTCCAAACATATGATGGGATTCAAGGAATCCTTTGTAAGACTATCAAAACATGAATCACCTCACAAGGTGAAACTTGTAGATGACTACCAATATCCAATAAAAGGTAGTGAGGAATCTTCATACAAGATAGACTCTGGAATGCAGGTTGCATTCATAGATGGTCAAATCATCATGTGGCCAAAAGGAAAGACTATCGATGATGCGGTAGTGATTGGAGAACAAGAAGTAGGCTTGTATAAATTGAAGGGATATCTAGAACAAGCCTTGATCCATAACACAGTAGAGCCAAATGAGATTTGGAATAGAAGGCTTGCACATGTGCATTACAGAGCACTACCTATTGCAAGCAAAGTTGTTTGAAGGGAAGAACAAAAATCAAAATATGAGCTAAATAAACCAGTTGAAGAATGTGAAGATCCAGAATGCAGAGACCATGCAGTCATAAGAGTCCCTCAAATCAAGAACAACTTGAAGTGGTAAAAGAAGAAGTGAAGAATGTAGAAGTAGTGATGGCCACCTTGAATGGCCTCCCAGGATCGTAGGATTCATTCATGTGAGGAATGTGTGCCAGAAGGAAGTGATTACTTTTAGCAAACTTCGAGAAGAAGAAGAAGCTTGACTCATAATAAGAGAAGAGAAGATGGGAGAAATTGAAGATCAAGCTCTCACCATCCAAAGAAGATCCCTCAAGCAATGAGGAATATGAAGAACTCAACTCTTGAAGAACTTCTTATCCACCTTAGCTTTTGGATAAGAAACGATGCTATTATGAATGAAGAAGACGATGAAGCTGATGGCTCAAGAAGGAGTCTACCCTTGAAACAAATAAAGATAAGTATTCAATTGTAATTTCATTATA
>LPNX011042019.1:1185096-1276233 GCA_001517045.1 Pseudotsuga menziesii | reverse complement strand
CTCTTCCAGAAATCATCCATAAACAGGACACCTGGGGAAAATTGCAATATCTTGGGCTACAGAGGTCCAAATGGAATTCCTGAAGATGTTCCAAAAAGGGCACGGACTGTAATTTCTGTGATCCAAATATTAGACTCAGAAGATGAATCAGGGACATGTGGTAGGATGTACAACTTCGCTGTTCTGAACAAGAAATATACCATATGAAAATCTAAAACATAGGAAGAAGAACAAGAATCTTGCAACCTCTCATGAAGTTGCTCATTTTGAATTTTGAGATTATGAATATCCTCATTATTTGATAGGTAATCCCCATGTGATACATCAAAACACTCAATTAAATCATTCCTTTTAGAAAGAAAAGAAAAAAATTTCCCTTTGATGATGCTCATTGCTCTTTGAATCTACTCCATGTCTTCAGGGAAGGATGGATCCTCCAATGAAGAGACTCTCCAAAATGAATTTGACACCAATGGATGATTGTCATGGAGAATGTGTATGGCCTCTTGAATCTTTTTGATGCTCAGATCATATGGCCCTTAAAAATGAGAAGGCTCATGAAAATAATCCTTATCTTCCTCCAACATAGGATAAACCTCCTGAAGCTCATGTGGTGATGGTGATATCGATCCTAGGACCTCTTCCTCTACTGCAAAAACTTCATCTTCTTCAGGCTCATGGGAAGTTGTACTTGTAGTAGCCTCATCAAGTGGAATATATATGTCACCGACATAGAGGAATGGGAATCCATAAATAGATTTCTCTCCTTGGCACACATAAGTAGGTACCTCTCCATCATATCATCCATCAGTAGATGCCTTTGCAGAACTTGGGCACTCATCAGTAAGTACCCCATCATGAAACCCATCAGTAAGTATCTCAAAATCTCTTGAACAACCATCAGTAGTTTCTCCATAAAGGCTTGAGAACCCATCAGTAAATACTCTATGATCCATGTCCCAAGTGTCATGAATTTCTCTAGTATGACCTCTAATCCTTGACCTCCTTGTTCTAGCTAGAACAACATGCTTCCTCAAGCGCATGTGAAACTTCCTATGCAAAGGTGATTTTGATTTCTTGTTGGTATCATGTTCTAATGTAGGATCTGATGCTTATTCATCTTCATGGATTCCACATATAGGATAATTTTTTTCTTTTCATTTCCCTCCAAATGTTGATTACATGTGCTAATTTGTTTACAAAAAATTATCTCCATGTATGGTAATGATGATAGAATCCCTAAATTATTTTTCAAACTTTGTGTTTCCTTCTACACAAGCTCTTTCAAATATTCCCAAATAGACTCTATCTTTTCCACTTCTGTGGGAGGAAGGAAAGTTGGCATAGTAGGTCGATTGTGATACCAAGACATGTATCCAAATATTCAAATGAGAGCTTACATTCCACATGTGAATAGGAACATGATTTAATACCACTGTAATGTACCCATGTTGGAATCTAGGCACATCAAACCAAAACTCAACCAAAGTGGCTAAGCTATGATACCACTATGATGTTTCAACCAAGGATGGTATAAAACACCTACTCTAAAATATCTGAAATAATGCCTCTGGTATGCTACTACAGATCTGATAAAAAATGCAGCAAGATTATTTTCCACTTCTGGTTTACAAGGAAGACACACTAACTCAAGGGGGGCAATGAAGAATATAGAAATGGGGTTTCGGAAGGGTAGGAGACTTTGGAAGTTAAGGAAAGGTTATAGAAGGTGTTCACTATTTATGGTCTCTGGAAGATCATGGTATGTAAGAGGAATATCTACAGAAAAATGCAAAGGTCGATTTGGCTGTTTGGGATTCTGTGAGTGGAATTTCGCAATTGTGATAGCGCAGTTGCCTTCTCTTCAACCCTATTTTAACTAGGTCAAATGGGATCAAATTTACGACATGAATGTTGTATATGGACCAATTTTCTCTCTAGTTTCCTGATCTAGTCTCATATTTCCAATTAGATGAGAAGAAGTCACATTTTGTTTATCAAAATTCCAAAACTAGTCATATTTGGCTACTGAAAGAGCATGGGCAGGGAGGAAAGAACGAATCAGGAAGGATATGAAGGTTAGGATGGTGTTTTATGAAGGGTATGTCTGTAGGTGGACTGTGTAAATGTACAAGAAATTTTAGGAAGTGGCAAGGAAGCGTTGGGTGATTTGGTAGTGAGATAGGGTAGAAAAGGGTAGGAGAGAGAGTGTGTGTTTCTAGACTTCCAAATGGCACACGAGGTTTACAATTTTCTTTAGGAGTGGAATGTACATATTTCAATGATCATATTCATCTTTTATATAGGTATATGGAAACACATTTTTCATTTACCAAAGAATTATCATTTTTAGACATAAAATGGTGCACATTGAAATAGAAAGACATGGAATTCTTCACTGGTTCAAGAATCCACTACACAACATACTGGGACCATTTATGTTTAGAAATAAACTACCACCAAAGTCTACTCCAATGCTTCTTGGTAAACCAACATATGCAGTCTAGATCCTTTTACCAGCTTTTGGACACAATAGGCAATAAAGAGACATCAGAGTAACCAAATGGAGCTTATTATTATTAAAAAGGCTAGAGTGGGACATGCACATCAGCAGGTATGATCTAAGAGTATAAATGATAGAAAAACACATAATATAGAGTAGGAGAGATAATATATAGAATAGAATAATGGACCAAATTCCCATGCTCAATACAATGGCGCCATGATGAAGCTCGAACCCGAATATACTTGTATAAAAATGAGAAGAGAGAATGTGTGATACAATCCCAAGAACTCCTACAAATGGGGGTAGCACAAGTATGAAATCCTAATCCCACAAGAAGTAGCTGATAAAATCACCAAATAGATGTAAAATGGAACAACCAAAACCCATAATTATTACTAGATCAATATATCTCAATGAGAAGAGTCGAATTCCCAACTCTATTTCACCAATGCCTTCATTATTTAGATGCAGAAGGGGGCCATCACCCAATTATTGTCAAGGGGAGAATCACCCAAGACTAAGTAGAACCAAGAATACCATCCAAAATAACAGTCTTCATAAGCATGAATTTTCCATTCACATTTTCCTCCTTTTATACTTGAAAATTCTCCAATACCATGGACTATTGAAAATCATGTTCCATTATCACCTTTTGCGAGTACCATAGACAAATACTATAAAACACCAAAAACCATGCACTGGGTAATTATTTCTCCACTAACTTCATAAAGGTGCCTTCTAACCATTTTGACTTTCATAATGCACCCTCTAACTTCCTTAACATTTTCCTTGTGCATCCTTTAACCCAATTAATTAGCCAATTTTCTCCAATTGGATGTAATAATTATTTTGGCTAATTTTTCCATTAATCCAGAATAATATTCTCATTAGCCAATAATTATAATTTTTGAGCTTTAATAATATTACTCGCTAATTTCCCTAATTAAATTAGTTTCTCCTTATTTTTCACCATTAATAATTCTTCTAAGGTGACTTTAGGCAGTTTTTAAACCATGAAAAATATGGGGACATCACATGTCATCCCCTAATCATAAACCCAACCATGTGATCCCTTCATTCCAAAGGTGTGAAACTTCATTTATAAGTATTCATGTCAATTTTATCCACATTTCATATACAGTTCCTACACTTATGGTAGGATTATCATCATTATTATCATTTTAAGATTAAAGATACTTTAAGTGAAATTAAAGTAGATAGCTATACTAGGTTAAAGGGGTAATTAAAATTAAAGGTTTGTAATTTTTCTTTTACAAATAAATAAAATATATTCACTTTAAAAACAAAAAAATTGCACAAATTATAAAAATCATCTTTCAAATTTAAAATTTTGGTTATAACCATTTATTATGTTCAATTCTAAATTTTGTTTCTCATAGAATAATAATAATAATAATAGTAATAATAATAAAACTAGAAAAATAATATGAGAAAAGCATCATGAAGATAATAAAGAGATGAAAAATGAAACTGAAGTCTAAGGCATAGAGAAACGGGAATTTAATACAAAATAAGAATAAAATCCAATTCATCTTTTCACCTGCTCAAATCATAAAACATCATATGGTCATAGAAAACTATTTCAAGATGTTATTACAACAAAACATGTAGTTAGGTACATATGCATATGTAAATCTAAAATGTCGAAAGTAACTCTTAAAATCCAAGGTGACAACATTTATACTTGGGTTCACTAGTTGAAGGAGTTTATTACTTGTACATGACATATATATCCCTCATACAAAATTATAGATGTCTATACCTCCCACTCTTTTAAAAAAATATCTTCCAAGCAATTCAAAACCAATTATTAGCCATCAAGTAAATATTTCTATGCTAAGGAAATAAATGAAATTTGTGGACAACATTAATACTTATAGTTTTCTCATCTCATAAATCCAAAACTTTGACCCTATTGTTTAAAAGAATTTACACGAACCTCTAAACTAGTCATGTGAATATTAGTGTAGCTTATATGAAGCCTAAATATGATCCAAGCCGTGATAATATATTAAACAAAATGGTATAACAACAATATATCATTTCTCTAATTTGGTTTGTAAAGGTCCAAGGGAAACTTACAATTGACTTGCAAGGTCTATAAATCTACAATCAAACTTGTTCATGAGATCTACCTTGTTCCCCTGAATAGAATTTGGGTGTGTCCCCAATGACAGGGATGCCCCCTATTTGTTATAGAGATGTTGACCCCTTCATAGCAGGTATTAGGTTTATCGTTGGTTACATTGAATCAAGATGTGATATGATGGTGTGTGTAACTCTATTAATATTTTGAAATTTTAGTATAATTGTAAGATGAAAGCTACTAACCCCTAAAAACAAACCGAATTCCTAAATTAATACATGGAACCATCTAATACTAATCTGTATGGATCAACACTCATGCAACCAGCTGTTCAACTTTTCTAGCAACCTAATAGAAACTACTCACCTTGTTTTTTCTACTAGAGTATTAACTAGATGGTGACTTTCATGGTTATTTAATTGTTATCATCTATTTCTTCTCTTTCTACATCTAGATGTGTTCAAAGTTATGCATTGTTGCTTCTTTCATCACATATTCCCTGATCTTTACCTTAAGTATCCTTTAGGTATTCCCCCGTGCTCTATCTTGTAATATTTTAAATCATTAGAAGCCTCAACCTTTTCATGATCTACTTCAAGATTTCTGAGTCTCTTCTTGAAAAATATTTGTTACATTAATTGCTAAGTAGTTCATTAGGTCTTATTCATTTGCAACCTTTCCAGTTTATTCAAATTTTTCAAAACACAACCACAAATGAGTGTGTGAATACCATGAAATTTTTCTTTTCATTTATGCTCAAGTAAAAAAGAGTTATCCCAGTTTTTTTCCTATCATCAAGCCTAAATTCCTCAACTGAAGTTTGGTTGGAAAATAGGCATTCATATAGAACAATCCTTAAACATCCTCATGGAAAAGAAAAATATGTTGAGATACACCATCTACCTTCCATTTCTGGAGGGGTAATGGAATCAATCCTAAGTCAACTAGAGCCTTGCAATTTGTTGCATGTCTAATTCTCAACAAATTTCCTTATAAATTGAACCATAACACCAAAGAAGTTTGTTAATGGTTGGATTTGAGAAATTTATAGGTGTGAGTGATTAAGATCTTGGGGCTATAAAACAATTAATGTATCTATCTCTATGTTGAAATTATTTTCCATGCTAATGTAGGCCACTATTACCAGAAGGCATGCGAATAAGGAAGAAGGTGTAATATTATGGACTTCACCTTCAAAGAGTTCCTTGCAATCACACTGGTAAGGAGTGATAAGAAAATTACAAAAATCCAATCTGTTAAATCCAAGTTGATAGTGCCAATTAAAGACTTATATGGTAAATTGAATATAAGAATTACTTATAGTTGTCCCTTACTCTTTGAGTATTGACACATTTGATATTTTATGGTTGTCTCTATGCCTTGACCGAATTGATATTATAAGGTGAGGATGCGCATGCATAATAATCCTTAGTTATGAATATGAGATGAGGATCTAAAGAGAAAAGGATGTAAAGACATGTAATTTTTATACGTATTTTGCTAGCGTGTGACGATGAAAAATGTGGTGAGAA
The DNA here is from genome assembly GCA_001517045.1 of Pseudotsuga menziesii. Classification (NCBI taxonomy): domain Eukaryota; kingdom Viridiplantae; phylum Streptophyta; class Pinopsida; order Pinales; family Pinaceae; genus Pseudotsuga; species Pseudotsuga menziesii. The sequence continues at coordinate 1,270,088 of LPNX011042019.1, read as the reverse complement.
ACCACAAGTGTTTGGAAGGACAGAGGGAGATTACATCACAATCATGCCACCCATCAAATTGAAGACTATTCCTGAGACAATTGTTTTTTTAAATTTCATATTTTGGTTCTTTGGTCCAATTTTTTTCTAACTCATTTTTTCTCCATATAGTGTGCCTAGTGCCACCTCTCTATATCAATGCATAAAGCGACCTCTACATGGTTTATGATCCTAGTTGCATGCCATTGAGTGTTGTTTTTAGTTGGCATGATTCTATGACATTCATGCAAGAAATGAAGTCTTGCAAAGGAGGACTCATCAAATCGTCCATTTGAATGTAATTTTGACGAAAAATGAATGGACACTGGTACCCAGGTTCACATAGGTAGTAGGCACAAAGTTTTGGGTTCATTTTGGGCCTAGTAGTGGTTCTCTATTATTACAATCATAGTCACTGACACATTCTCCCACCTTAGATCACAAACCTAAGTGACTCGGGAGTTAGAGTCACATCTCAGTGGTCAGTGCCTCCTAGTCACTAGTCATCACTCAACATCTTGCACGGTTGAGAAATGAGTGCAATACAAGTGAGTGAGTGATTATAGTTTATGATATTTCAAATATTTTGATTAATGAGTTTAACTTTATAGCATAGGAATTTCAACAAATTGAGAAATTTGTATGGATGGGCAATTTTAAATGTTGTTCTTATTTTGATATGTTGATATAAATGATATCCTTCTTAATTGGAAGAGTAAAATTCAGTTTTTATTTTTTTTTAAGGACAATTTAACTTTACACTTCTAAATCTGTGTTACTTTCCAATAGCATAAGTTACTCTAGTGACAGGGGAAATCAATTCTTTATCATCAAAGAATGAAATGGAAACCTTCTTTGTTGTCATCATCTTTGTATTTGTACCTATAACTTAGTAGCTATTTCCTCCATCTTCCCTATTCTGTGGCAATGTATTAATCACACACCCATACATAGTTATTTATATATTTATTGATCTAGATAATCCATATGGCGTTTTTTCTTTATAAAAACTATCCAATCACGAATTCCTAACAGGTATACAAGCTTCACCGTAGGAGATTCAGCATGGAAAAACCCCTTGCCATATGATATGAATGATGGATATAATTTTTGATGAATATAATTTATCGTCTCTATATAACAAAGTGTGGTGGCATCATTGGCTAGTCTAAGAAGCTTACCACTTTCATCAATATCTTAAGACTTAGAGTTCAAGCTTTAGTCAAAACATAGTGGTTTCTCCAAACTAGGTATTCGATCGATAAAGCAATATTGTTTGTCGAAAACATATCACAATCAATATGCTAGTAACTAAACAAGCATGGATCAATGCCTTAACGTGTGAGCGAAGGGGCCTACCTTCTATCTCGGGTATAGATTGAACTTATATATTCTTCACATATTTGGGAGATCTAGAGGGTCGAGGGTAGAGGTATTTATATCTATATGTGGGCCATCAATCAATCTCTATCTCTCCAGCTCCACCCATAAATTACTAATCTCCTATGAACTATTGGCTACGATAAACTAGGTATAAAAATGAAACCTGACTACTAGTGACTCTCGACAATAACTCCCCGTGAGTACTCCTGGCTTCATCAATGTCGGGATACGCTTATCAAAGAAAATCCTATCAATGAAATGTTGGAATAGAATGCATCAATGGCAATGGCATGCTAGAATGATTATAAATTCGACATGCTGGAGTATAGCTCGAGGACGGAGGGGGATATAGTGCGTCCCTTGAGCAGTACCTACCGTCCTCACCTCTACACTACGCTGAATCCAATGTGACCCCAACAAAACCCCAGTATAATTACTGGGGTGCGGCCAAGGTTAAGACTAAGACGTTAATGGTTCCTAATCAACCCTCACAAAATTCGAGCTCTATGACCTAGGAAACTGGTCTTTCTTAGAAGAATTCCAAGAAGGTCTTTCTTAGAAGAATTCCAAGAAGGTCGTGATGATACCCATTGATTCAGAGTATTCTGAATCATATTCCATGATTAAGAAGGTGGCGACTTCATGAATGGATGAGACTTCTACAACCACCAAAATACACTCAGTTTTCCTATGGTTTTCCTCCAGGAAGGGTGCGTCGTTGAGTAATTTAAGGGTTATACATGATGTTAAGGAAAAGGTAAAGATATTTTTTGGTGTCTTGTTTATCGTCAAGTTGTGCAGTCAATCCTTCAGAATGTGAAGGAGCAGCTCAGGATCAATGAGGAGATAATATCTATTCTATTTACATGACACAATTCATGTATGTCTTTGCATGTCTTGTGTTAAACTAAAATCCATTTTAAATTGTGTCCAAACTCTTGAACCTCTTCTTAACCCGTGCTTAAAGTTTTTGGTTGTTCAAAACAATTTTGGATATAGATTTGGTTCAAACCCTAGTTGAATTTTGTCTACAATCCAATTTGAAATTTGAATTTTGGCCTAAAATCCTGGTCTGTCTTAAAGCTCTTTTTGATCTTTGGCTTGGCCCAATAAGCTATTTGAATTTTTTTATGGAACATTCTGAATGATTGGAGTGGTGTAGAAATTCTCGTATTTTCGATTTTTATATCTAAAAAGAGTTTGGTTATCAAATTCCATTTTGATGCATGCATTTGAAAATCGAAGTGCTTCGTATTTTTGTTTTCCATCATTAAGATTTGTCGCATCTTTGATTTCATTGCGCTTTTTGGACTATGATTGCAGAAAGTTAGAGTTATTGCACTCTAGGAAGGAATTTTTCTTTTCATTACTATTTAGGTTCATGTTGGTCTGAAAAGAAAATATCTCTCCTTACCTCAAATAGTTTTCATCGAAAGAGAAATGTGCGTCGTCATGTAGCTAGGATTTGCACTTTTTACATTCCCTGTATACACCTCATGCATCCACCTAACTACATAAGATAAAATTAATGCTAGCTTAGGATTAAAATCATTTAGTAATTGTGTGTAAATTAGAGACATGTTCCGGCATATTTAAGAATGGAAGTTGTCGTTATTTTCCTACACTGCATCTCGAGGACATGCATCTTACATACCTTTTTCCTGTAATGGAAGAAACTTCAAAGTTGTTGGAAGATATTATTGCTCCTCAGCAATGGATTCCAACAGGTTACTATAAGTTTTCCCTTGACCTTCCATTGCTTGATCAAATGATTGATCCAACTTCATCCCTGGTCAATCCCACTCTTCTTTTAAAGAGTGAATTTAAAGTGATTGAGTTGATGTTATCTCCACCCAGTCCTACTCTTTCATCTGAGAAAGTTAATATTGAAGTAGTCATTTTGACACAGTATTCATCTTGTCCCTCCCTTCCAGTGGAGAGTAAATTGAAACCAGCTGAAGTTTTTGTAGTCAGTTCATATTTTTCTACGCAAGAGGAAATTTGGTCTCTTTCAACAGAACCCTCTCCAAGTAATGAGGTTATTTCCTTTGAATGGACTAATCTCACAGAATCACATCTTCATTTGAGTGTTCCTTTCCATATATCTGTGTGAGTTACTTCTAATAACATACTCTGCATTATTGTTGGCGAAGGGGACTCTGTTAATATTCTATCATCAACTGCTTGGAAAGCCATAGGTTCTCCTCAACTTGTGTCAGCCATCAATCAGATACAAGCATTTAATCAAAGACCTACTACTTCTTTAGGGATCCTTCCTAATTTTCCTATCACTTTAGGAGGGAAAATTCTCTGTATTGATTTTATGGTAGTCCAAGGTCCCTTATATTTTAATCTGCTCCTTAGGCGGAATTATGTTTACGCCATGAAAGTTGTAGTGTCCACACTCTTTAGAGTGTTGTATTTCCCCTGTAATGGGAAAATTGTGACCATTAATCAACTTTCCTTTATTAAACCTGATCATCGTATGAATCCTAGTCATCAAACTTCCTTGAATGTCCTGCATGTTCTTGTGGTTCCTTCCCCTTCACTTATCGTGTCTCTTTCCTATGAACATTGTGACGAAGTTCAATCGTTTGAAAAGCTTATCTTATTCTCCTCATGAGGAATCTTTTGGGGAATGTATCCAGTCTCTAGAAAGCATACTGGAGTTAAGTCTTTAGCTTCTTATGTAAGGGGGAAACCTACCAACCTATGGACATCATGTTGGCCAAGAACTATTTGTGAGCATAGTTCCAATTCTGTCTCAAGCTCATTGAAAAATGAAACAGATTCTTATGAGAATATTTCCCTTTCTATGTCAATCTTGTTAAAAATTGAAACAGATGCATGTGAGCATGGTTCCTATTCTCTATCAAGATCGTTAACAAATGAAACAAATTCTTGTGAGCATAGTTCCCTTTCCGTGTCAATCTCATTAAAAAAAGAAACAAATGCTTGTGAGCATAGTTCCTATTCTATGTCAAGATCGTTAAAAAATGAAATAGATTCCTGTGAGCATAAATCCCTTTCTGTTTCGAGCTCGTTAAAAAATGAAATGGATGCTTGTGAGCATAGTTATTTTCTGTGTCAATATTATTAAAAAAATGAAATAGATGTCTTTGAGAAATGTTTATTTCTAGTTTCAAGCTTGTTAAAAAATAAAACTAACCTCAAGCATAGTTATTATATGCTTCAAGCTTGTGTAAAAAATGAAACAGGTCCCGACAAGCATAGTTATTTTTTTTGTTTCAAGCTTGCATAAAAATGAAATAGGTCCCCACAAGCATAGTTATTTTCTGTTTCAAGTTTGTGTAAAAATGAAACACGTCACTTTGAGCAAAGTTCCCTTTTCATGTCAATCTCGTTAAAAAATGAAACGAAATTTTCCTTTGTGTATCAGTCTCATCAAAGTCAGTACTAGCAAGTCATTCCATGCCCATATTCAAGAGAAATTTGGTCATATGTTTACTATTTGCAGTCATCTTACCTTCTATCATGTTGGTCATCTCTGATCAGTCTCGTATATCACTCTGCTTTCCAATTTACTCTAAAACATATGTGATCGTGTTAAGTGTTGATTATGGGGGATTCATTATGGATCTCCTTCGACGAGTCTATTCCTATCGGCTTCAACACATCATCCAGGAATTAGATTTAGAAACCAAATAAAGTACCTTGAATCCTGCATGCCTCAGTGGCAGGTTTTCTCGCTTTCAGCAGTAGGTTTTCATCAATGACCTATGACTGGAAGATTCTACCGAGTGTTTGACTCCATTCCTTTATTCACACTTGGTGGAATGTACTGAGATACCTTGGGAATCATTGGCATTAATGGTGATCTCCCTCTCACTTGTTAACAGTATACATCAATGACTGGTAATCAAGTGGTTTCTACCATGTTCAACGTCAAGACATTGTAATCACATGGTTAGATTCGTATCATTGCGGGTTCAGCTTGAATATTGTAGGTTAATTGATATCTTTCCTAGGTTGTGATGGAGTTTGTTTGAGTCATATTACATGGATCCACTTTGTATTGGTTGTGGTTGTGTTATCATATCATAATGGATCTACATTTGTGGCTAGTATCCATGATTATGTTCAGTCTATCTCTACTACCATGGATTTGCAATGTATTGGTCGGCAACCATGTTATGAGTCAGTTGTACTGAAATATCTTCCAATAGACATCATTTCCTTTGATTTCTTCAATTCACAAAGAATTCACCTATCACATTCCCCCAACTTCATGTTTTGGAGGGAATTGTGTTACACCGAAATATCATCATCGTGATCCATGTGTCAACCTTTTTCATAATCCCTAAAGTTTCCCTTAGCTAAAGTTCATTGATTATAAGGTTGTCCCTAGCCTTTTTCCTCCTCTAAGTAGGTTGTTGCTATTCATGATCCATGCAAGGTGTGCCATCCCCTTGCTGGCACTCTTTTTACCTTGACAATGTGTGCCACTGGCACTATTAGCCCTCTTGCAAGTTTCACCACCCCCCCTCTGGCACTCTGTCTCCTACTACAAGGTGCGCTAGTGGTGTTTAGAGTGGAAAATTTGAAGCTTTGAGGCCCTTCTCGAAGCTAGATGAGGTGTACGGTCATCCCTATCTTCTAGATGAGGTGGCATTCTTGAGAAACCCATGATGCAATCCAACACCTTGATATTCTCTAGGATTATCAAAGTATTCAGATGTAGATGTAGAGGTTTTATAGTGCAAGGAGAGGGTATTAATATCATCTTAGAGGATTTCCATTTCATGACCAACTTACCCATGTATAGAGTCATGGGTGACATATTAACTATGAGGTCACGAGATATACCACAAGAGTACTTCATCAATATCCATTTTGTGGATGGTGTAAGGGTGGATGATGCAACCATTCTATTAGAGGACATCAATAGGTTAGAGAAACAAGATATGGTTGTTTAGTTTGTGTAGATTACAGGGATGGTGGGTAAAGTATACTGGCCACATTTATTTTCTAATTGGAAACAACTCTTTGGTGTAGTTTGAGTACTATGTAGTTATGGACTATTAGGGTGATACAAATCTATCGTACCCTCTAGGACAAGCATGAGTACCAAGGGGTAAGTAAAATACATGAGGGTAGGTATATCATTTTCCTTAATTTTTACTTGGAGGTACCCTATTAGAAATTCAATCTTGGAAAACACTAAACTCGCTTTAGTTTATCAAACAAATCATTAATTCAAGGAATTAGATACCAATGTTTAACTATTCATCCTAACTTATTCTTGGAAAAGAATGAATATTTGTTACCAACATAAATATAAATAATTAGTACAAACTAAATAGTTAATAAATTAATATTAGTATTAATGGAAAGTCAACACACATGCCTAATGGCCTTGTGACCAATCAATTCATATAAAGCACACCATCATGAGGATCATCTTAGGATATTAAGGAGCATCATTAAATAATACATGAGACAAAAATATTCTACATACAAACACATTTAAGACAGACATACAATGGTTTACGTGGAAAACCAAAAACCAGGAAAAACCACCATAATAGATCTATTTATCCCATGGCCAAAACCGACCAACTACACCAAGTGAGTTATCCACCACTCACCTCCAAGCCACTTTACAATGGATCCTCCTTAATCCTTATAAATTATTATTTAAATGTAATACCATGGGACAATACCATGGGACACCAAATACCATTGAACACCAAGTACCTTGGGAAAATACCATTGTCCACCAAATACAATGGGCCCAAAAACACATTTTAAGAACTAAACCATTTGACTCATTCTCGATTCAAGTTTAACCCTAAAAATCCTCCCCTTAATATTGACTTGGGAATATCACATACACCCCCTATCACCTAGGTCTATCTCTCAACTTTACCAGTGAGTTACCATGGGTATGCATGCCTCACCAGATCTTACAACCATATTCCCATTTACATGCAAAATGCTCCATTAATTTTTTTCATGTGTCTTCATGGTGACTATACCATCACCATCTATTGCTTCATCCTCTCCCTTTTCCATGCTCTCTCATTTTATTCCATGCTCCTTCTGTACCTACATCCAATATTGTCATTGATGTCCATATAAAAAGAATCCATCTATCGAATTACATGGGTCCTTAGCCACTATAACCACCAGTTCTCTAGGAATTCTCTTCATATACATGGTTCATCAATATTGGTCCCACAACTGAGATTAAAGAATCTCACATTCCTCCTGCAATTGAAGACTCAAACTATCCTATCCACATCAAGCTAGGTTATGAGTACACCTACCACCCTCATACCTACCAAATTGTTCATTCCACACTTGATGCAACATCCATTCTCTATGCATAAGAGGGATACCTTGTGCTTATAGCACCCAATGAAATTACATTCTAACCAAGAACCCAAAAATACTACTAGGGTGTCGGGTACCACCGAACATGCACCCCACAATTGATTCAAAAAACCAGGTACAACACAATGAGCACAACTATATGCCAAACCATGGATCTAATACCAATTCTTAGAATATTAAAGAGAATCATTAAATAATACATGAGAGAACAAATATCTACATAGAAACACATTTAAGATAGACACATAATGGTTTACATGGAAAATTGAAAACCCAGAAAATCCACCATAATATATATATTATATCCCATAGCCAAAATTGCCCAACCGATCCAAGTGAGCTAGCCACCACTCACCTCTAGACCACTTTAAAATGGATCCTACTCAAGCCATATAAAGGATTCTTTACATGTACTACCATGGGACACTACCATGGGACACCAAATACCATTGAACACCAAATATTTTGGAAAAATACCAATGGCCACTAAATATCATGGGCCCAAAAACACATGTTGAGACATAAACCATTTGAATCATTCTCAAGTCAATTTTAACCCTAATAGATAATCCAATCAGTAATTAATTCATTATCCAGTATATTATTATACAATTTCATAATCCATTCTGTTAAATTCACTATGAACAAGATTTGTTCTTAATATTGGTAACATAGCTATGTTGATGTCTGGGTTAATTCCCCATAAAACTCAAGTTGTTCCATATAGGGTCAATTTTACTCCACTAAACTGATGTCATCATTTAGTGTAAAATGTTTTCTTCATTCACCCAACGCACTTTTATCGTCATTCATTATACGAATCCATACTGTTTAAGATTTTATTTGCAAAATTTGCGTAGGGTCGTCGTTTTAACCTTCACATCCATACCTTCTGTAGGGAGCCATCCTTTTCCATTTGTCATTACAACCCTGTCTCTAACTGTACACCGACATCATTTATGTCCACCCATATATCAACCAATTCCCTTTTTCATACAGAGCCATTCTCTTAATCATTTCCATACGAATTTTTCCTAAAGTTGCAACCCTCCATACACCTTCGTTGGGTCGCATTCGTACACCCATATTCATTTGCTAATCTATTTTTTCTACTTGGATATTTCAAATTATTAATTCAGCCTCCTTTTATAAAGTCAAATTTTACTTTTTTATATTTGGATTATAAATTCAAATTATGTGTTAATGGTCACTAAGATCGAGGTGAGGATGAATTGTCAAATCATTCTATGTCTAGAACATATCATGACCATCGAATTACATATATACAAATGCATACTAATGCATACTAAAGAAACATACTTTACCTAAATATACATTCTAACAAGTTGATCTTAACTAACTCCTAAGTAGTGTTATTTCTCACTAACATACAAGATGAGGTCTAACCAATATAGGGGTTATACATCATAACTCTGCATATCTTTGAAGGGTATAATAGCAAAAGTGGTGGCACAAACATTGGTGTATAAGTAAATGGGGCACATTATATTTCATCGATGCCATAACATAGGTAGAAGGGTGAGGGATCTTAGGGAACAATAGATGTTGAATAAGGGTTTGGTAAAGAAGATTATTTTAAATTCTACTATCAAATATCATTGTTGTTATGTAGTGGGTATTTCTCCCCAGCTACGTGCAGAAGCACCAACCTTAGATCATTGTGATCGTAAGGAAGAGTTCAATGGAAAATAAAACAACAAGCTAAACTAATAACGGAAAGAATTATTTTTAATATTTTTCAACATATATCAACTAAACTAAACTAATGCAAATAAATAAAAAACACGCCTCTTTTCCTATAGAATGGGCCACCGTAGCCTTCCTCGGAAGTGGTTCTGCAGCTCCATGGGTTGGTTCTCCAAATGTCTCCATGGATAGTTTTCAAACAGGGAATGGATCTAAGATGGGTACAGAGGATGTCTTAACGTACATCGTGGGAGTGGTATGGCAGCAGGACTAGTGGCAGGGGAGTATGTGAATACCTGAGAGCAAAAGTGTCACATTGTACCCACACATGAAACTGAGAAAAAAGGTGTTTTGGGAGAGCCCTTCACAATGTATTTATAGTATGATCCTAGGGTTTTTTGAACCAAGGTGGTGACCCATGGTATTTCCCTGTGGTTTTCTGACCCTTTCTCTCTTTTAGGGTTTTGACCCCTTTTTAGGGTTTCTTAACCCTTTTGGGAAGAGAGTGAGGGTAAACCATAGTAAATAATGATTTTTTGGACCATTTTTTGTGGAAATACAATTGTGAAGGTCAAAAGTAAGGGAAATATGGTAGGAATATGATGTATGTATATGGTTTAGACCATGTAGCGCTAGGTTAACACTTTTTAGTGTTAACATATTTCCCACTAATGTGTGAGGGCAGGAGCTCATCATATGGCCGATGTAAATCATAGGATCATGGGAATAATGGTGACAACAGTGGAGAGACTGGAGAGACCCGCGGAGAAGTCGATCTTCCTCCTTTGAACTATGGTGGCTTTTGGTTTTTTATTATGGGTTCTCAAAAATGGATGAGATATATATAATGTGTGACATGTATATGAACGAGGAGGGCATACCCATGCTCGTAACAATGTCAAAATAATAAATAATGGGATCAAGGCTCAAAACATGGGATCTGATCAATACATATAAAAATGATGATACATAATAGTAGCCTCAATGGGAGGTTGAATACAATGTTGATCTGAAGAATTGATACATAGGAACAATGGAATTCTCATGGAATGCAATATCATCACAACTGATGCTTTGTTGAATCTTGAGATGTACACATATATGGACTCAATGATTGAGAGTCAGAATCTATGTGGTACAATGTGCAGTAGCGAGTACTGGAGATACATGGAATCAAAACATTGGGGCTTCCTAACACTGTTACCAATGCAACCCAGAAATCACAAGGGATGAGAAACTGTGTGGGTCCCATAGTAAACTCACCAATTTGCTAGAATCAGGTGATAACCAATGTCTTGGACCAAATAATAAACGGTCTAATACCTTGTATGAATCTCAATGGTTCGATGATGTAGCTGAAGTCAAGCCAATGAGACATAACCATCATGAGAGGAACTAAGGACTCCTCTCGAGTGGTCCAAGGAACTCATCAATGAGGTGTATGAAACTAGGATACAAGGACCTCGAGGTCTATCTTCTGGAATAGATGTCCTGATGTCGACAGAGGGAGACCTGCAACTAATTAAGGCAATGATGTGTCCTTGACTAGAATCACAAGGGAGATAACCAAAGATGTGGAACAATCTGGGTACTGACACACTGAATGGGGGAACAAGGGAAGGGGAGTATGGGGGGCTCAAAATTCCTTTCTTTAGAGTATGACAGAAGGGTTGACCTAGCAGCAAATGAAACTAACTCAATGGAGAGGGATCATAGTTGTAATACTGGGAAGATAACTGCAAATGGGAAATACTGAGGGAAGTAACTAGACTAGTGATATCCAAGGGACCCAAGGAAGAATCATTCCAGAATACTCTGAACAAAGGAGACCCAATGGGGGGAAGCTACCATACTATAATATCATATGCAGTGGCACCTAAAGACACCGTTATGACACGATATCATGGATTTTTAGTGAGTCAGAGAAATTAAATGCTCGATCGTGTTTTTATTTTTAGAGAGTCTTAAAACAGGAAGAAGACTCCAGTGTGGTCTGTTTTTTGTATATAGTCTCCCAAGCCAAAAAAATGGATAAAAGTGTACAAAGGAGAGCTCTCCCAACCTTTTGGGAAGGAAGACTTCTTTACCATTGGTATTCCGATCAGGTCGGAAAAGGTTAAAACTATATTGACTAGATGGTCATACAAATACTTTAACGAGCATGAATGAAACCAATTTTGCTCAGCAATATTTTCTTGGTGAGAAGGATGCAAAAGAGATTAAAGACAAACTATAATGAGGTTTTTCATAAAGTATGGTCCCAATGTCCGAGAAAGCATAAAATGGTACAAAGGGAAATGTTCCTAGCTGGAAGGTTCTAGGGTGATCCTTTTCTTATCATAGTCTAGGAAGTCCAAAAAAAGGAAATAAATGAGGCCACATACATGCCCTTTCAAATAAGTTAACGAGCATGAAAGGAGGCAAGCGTGCTCGACAATATTTTCATTCTTTTAGGAGTCAGAAAAGATATTAACAAAAACTCTGAAATGGTGAATCAAGCAAGGGGGAAGTATTCGATATTTGGAAATAGGTCATGTTGTGAATATGCCTGAAAGGAATAAATGCATAACACCAATGGGGCCCCCTTGCAAGATGATGGATGGCAGTAAAGTATGGCCAAATGTGCAGTATGGATGGAGTGGAGGGCTCGTGAACATTACAATACACATAATGGTAGATTCAAGTGATTGCACATAAATTGAGGTGACTTCCGGGAGATGGACCAAAAAATCATAGTGAGAGAATGAGACTAGGGTATCGTAAAAATACAAAGGAAAAAAAAATGAACCCGATGTTGTGAACGGTGTCTCAAATGGACTCCGAATGACTCTGTGGTGCATGGAAGAAAAAATATACCATATGGAGGCCTATAAATAGGGGGGACCATATGACATGTTTCATTTTCACTGGTTAGTGTTGAGTTGGAGTGGAGGACTCTAGAGCTTAACTGGTGATTTCTTCCAACTGGACCGACAACTTTCTGAGTTGTGACTTGCATGCAAGAGCTCTCGTCGAACCCATCTTTTTCACTAGCTTAGTTTATGGTTTTTCTCATCATGGGGGTTATGTCGATATTAGGGGGTTCATGGGGCCGAGTCGCACTTTTCAAGGGAAAAGACACGACCTAGGTTGCTCATATCAAGCTAACAGACGTGACCCGGTCACATCTATCGGTTAGACAGGCGTGACCCAGGTCGCACATGTTCAGCATGTATGAGCGACCTTGTTGCTCTTTTTTGAGGTTTTTGAGCGACTTGGGTCACACCAAAAGGCTAAACAGGGGCGACTCATACCGGAATGAGTTTTTTTGGATGACTGGACCTGACAGGGACTATGTGTATGTGTAGGATTCCATGGGTGGTGTGGGGAGAGTGATATATTGGGAACCTTTGAGATGAGATACGAGATGATCTAGCAGTGTAGGATATGCTTGCTTGCTATGGGTTATGGAAGTAATTCTAGATCCTGCTCATGTGTTTAGAAAATTTGTTGTTGGACAAGCTGGTGAGCTTCTAGGATCGAGATAATGAGTGTTTTATCATCTAGGAGGAGTGAATTGAGATCATGCTCCTCGATATCTATTTTCTTACTTGGCTCCCTACGTTGGGTGTGATCGGTGACACTATGTCGAAACTCACACATGGGGTGTCATTGGACAACCTCTGTGAGAGGCATTGTTATGCCTCTACTACGGTGCACTCATCGTACATATTGGTGTGCAACATTGAGAGTCTTGAGACTTGGGCTACGGCAACAATGGTGTTGTAGATACTGGGGTAATTGGGACCTCACAAGATCTCAAGAGGTCAGTTCTAGATTATGGAGTGTGTGCTGAGCGACACCTACTTTAGGTGGGATCAAATGTACTTGACATAGGTTTGATTTATGCTAAACCATGCCATTTCAGTGGGAGGGGATTTTTTTCCCCTCATGCTTGTGCTCATTCTCTTTTGAGCGACTTCCTACTCTATGACCACATCTGGTGGTACATGATGTTAATGTATTTGTAACTTTGGAATGTATTTATCCGTATATCTTATGTATTGTACCCCTGTGTTTATTCTAAGATGTTTCTGTAATGTACTTGAGTCATGTCATGCCTCGATATTCCTATCAGGAGGTTCTATAATGTAAACATGTCATGTAAAATCATTGTGGGTAACCCTGCTATTGATTAAGGGTTAAAGTCCCCACAGTTCTGAGGCACTAGGGTTATTAGACTCGCCTAGAGAAGTTGGCCCTATTAGTTTATTGTCAAGTTAGGAATTAGTATAAATAGAAAGTGAGTCTCTCTATTTATCACACTCTCACTCACACTTAGTTGTAGCGCATAGCTAAGGAAGAAGAAGCTACTGGGGCTAGGAAGAAAGAGGCTACTGCTATCGGGATATCATCTTACTATTTTGGGGTTTTACTTTTGGTGTTGATTCTATCTCTAAGGAAGTTATGGGGTTTTCTCCATTTATGGTTTCCCTGAGGAAAAACACTATGTTCATTGTCTCTTGTGTTTGATTGATGTGCTTGTTATTCTCTCAGTTAAAGATCCTAATATAATGCCAGTTTAAATGTTAAATATCTAACATGGTATAAGAACTAACCTGAGAAGAAGACAATGTGCAGCTGTGGGAACTAGGGATTCCTACTTTGTGGATCTCTCTCCACATATTTTCAGCAAAATAAGGTTGGACTAACTCTCCTCCCTAGGTTGCATCTTTCTGTTGAAGCAAAATCTGATTTTGAGCTTTTTCAGTTTTGGACCCGACACTGCTGCCGGAAATTAAGGATTTCCACAAAAGTGGAATTTTTGAGTGAGCCTAGGCCTGGATTGATCTCTTCCTCAAAATCAAAGTTTAGAGATCAAGATCAAAGCATTTGGTTGGACAAAACTCCGAAAAAGTCAAACCCTAATTTGCTCCTGAACCAACACTACAAAAATTCAGCTTCAGATCCAGATTTGACACTTTGACCTGGTAAGATCTAAATCTTTTGTATTTCCATTTGGGGTTCTCAGTTAAGATGTATCATCATACCAAGCTTGATGAAAAGCTTGAGGGAGCTGATAACTTCTGAGCTTTAAAGTATAGGATCTCCTTGGTCCTGGAAGAAAATGAGTTGGACTCCTATATCAACGAGGAGGTTCCAGTTCTAGAGAGAGATGAGGCTAAGGCCTTACAAAAGAAGAAGTTGGTTATGGCTAAGAGGATTATTGATAATTTAATAAAGGACACCTAAAGCTATGTTTGATTCCCTAACCAAACTGTTTGAAGAGAAGAACATAAACCGGAATATGACTTTGAGAAACCAACTGAAGAATGTAAAGATCCAGAATGCAGAGACCATCTAGTCTTACTTTACAAGGGTCTATAAAATCAAGGAACAACTAGAAGCAGTAGATGAAGAAGTGGAGAATGCATAGATTGTAATGACCACCTTGAATGGTCTCCCTAGATCATGGGACTCCTTTTTTCAAGGAATTTTTATGAGAAAGAAGTTACTTAAGTTCAATAGACTATGGGAAGAATGCTCTCAATAAGAAGCTCAGATAGCGACTCGAGAAGAAAAGATGGGAAGTGAATATCAAGCTCTCATAGTTCACTCCAAGAAAATCAAAAGAAGATCTCATCACTCTAGAGGTAAGAACTTCCACCAGAAATATAACACTAGAAAATATTTATCTAAATTAAGATGCTATACATGTGATGAAAGAGGACACTTTTCCAAAGACTTCCCTAGAAACAATATTAACTCCCATAAGAAGAAGGGAAACAAAAGAAGACATCATGCTCATGCTATAGAGGATGATGAACCTTCCATAAAGAGAATCAGACAAGAAAGTGATGATTCTTCAAGTGACGAAGAATATGTGCTGATCTCTGCTCTCACGGGAACTTTCTCACATGGAAGCAATGATTGGCTTATAGACAGTGGCGCTTCCAAACATATGACGGGATTCAAAGAATCATTTGTGAAACTATCTGAACATGAATCACCTTACAAGGTGAAACTTGGGGATGACTACTAGTATAAAATAAAAGGTAGTGGAGAATCCTCCTATAAGCTAGACTCTAGAAAGTCTATGAAGATGCAATATGTATTGTTTGTACCAGGACTAAAGAAGAACCTCCTCTCCATATATGCATTATATGCAAAAGGAATGAGGGTTGCATTTGTAGATGGCCAAGTTCTCATGTGGCCAAAGGGAAAGACTTTTGATGATGTAGTAGTGATTGGGGAATAAGAGGGAGGTCTATACAAATTGAAGGGATATCCAGAACAATATTTAGTCCATGACACAGTAGATCCAAATGAACTTTGGAATAGAAGGCTTGCACATGTGCACTACAGAGCACTACCACTTGCAAGAAAAGTTGTTGAAGGTCTTCCAAAAATTCAGGCAAAACATGATGGAGTCTGCAAAGGATGTGCAAAAGGAAAGAACACAAAGAAGACATTTCCAAGTAGTGAGAGCAAGGAAAAAGGAATCTTGGAGATCATTCACTCCGATGTATGTGGTCCAATGTAATCAAGTTCATTAAGCGGGTATGTATACTATTTTTATTTTATTGATGACTTTTCTAGGAAGACATGGATTTACTTCATGAAGAACAAAGATGAAGTATTCAGGAAGTTCAAGGAATTTAAAGCCTTGATCGAGAACCACATAGAAAAGAATATCAAGACCTTTCGATTAGATAATGGTGGAGAATTCACTTCAAATGAATTCAAAGCATTATGCAAAGATTCAAGGATTAAGAGGGAGTTAACTACTCCATATAATTCACAACAGAATGGGGTTGCAGCAAGGAAGAATAGAACAATCATGGAAGCTACAAGGGCTATGCTTCATGATCAAGATCTTCCCATGCATCTATGGGCATAAGCTACAAGAACAACGGTGTACGTACAGAACCATACTCCGCACATAGTACTCGAGAACAAGACACCTGAAGAAGTTTTTTCCGGTAAGAAACCAGAAGTCAACCATCTCAGAATATTCGGTTGTCCAGTGTACATATACATTCCAAAAGAAAAGAGGACAAATTTAGATCCTTTAGGAAATAAGGGTATATTTTTGGGATACTTTGAAAGCTCGAAGGCTTACAGAATATACTTCCTAGTGTTCAAGAAGATCGATATCAACAGGGATGTAACATTTGACGAAAGACTCAGCTTACAACAAATCCAGAAAGAGACCTGCTGAAGATCCTGAAGAAACAGAATCACCCAGAATTCATGACACAACCATGAATGAAGAATATCAAGAAGAAGATCGGGAAATAGAAGAACCTGTAGATCCACCTCAAGAGAAGAATCCTCATAAGAGGAAACCTGCTTGGGTATGAGAAGCTATCCAAGGTGTGAAAAGATATGGGGCTCTAGAAGAGAATCACAGATAAAGAAAGAGAACCAAGTCCTGCTATGGTTATGTATCCTTATTATGTGATTTCATCGATAAAGAACCTTCCAATTATGAAGAAGCAGCAGAAAGGAAAGAATGGAAGGATGCTATAATCGAAGAGTATCAATAGATCATGAAGAATAATGTTTGGGATGTTATCCCAAGACCAAAAGAGAAGTCTGTTGTAACTTCCAAATGGATCTACAAGATCAAGCATGCTGCAGATGGTAGCATAGAAAAATATAAAGCAAGATTTGTCACTCGTGGCTTCTCCCAGAAAGAAGGAATAGATTATGAAGAAACTTTTTCACCTATAGATAGATACACTTCCATCAGTTCAGTATTTGCTCTGGCTGTAGTGATGAAATGGAAGATACACCAGATGGATGTCAAGACTGCTTTCTTGAATGGTGTAGTAGAAGATGAAGTGTATGTGGAGCAGCCACTCGGTTTTGAGACACATGATAGGGAGACTTATGTGTGTAGATTGAAGAAATACCTGTACAGTTTGAAATAGGCACCCAGGACATGGTATGATAGAATTGACAGCTTTCTATCCAGTTTGGGATTTACCAGGAGTAAAGCAAATTCCAACCTTTACTACAAGGTTGAAGATGGAAACCCAGTGATTCTCCTACTATATGTAGATGATCTATTTGTAACAGGTATGGATGGGTTGATTTCTGATACGAAGAGGAAGCTTGCTGCCGAGTTCGAGATGAAGGACTTGGGTATGATGCATTATTTTCTTGGCATGGAGGTGTGGCAAAATGCAAATGGAATTTCCCTGGGACAAGGGAAATATACAGTAGAGATCCTGAAGATATTCGAGATGATCGACTACAAGGCCATGACCACACCTATGGCATCAAACTTGAAGCTATTGAGTGATGCTTCATCAGAAGCGGTTGATGCTACGATGTATCGTTAGATGATTGGGTCCTGATGTACCTGAAGAACACGAGACCAGCTATTTTCTTTGCTGTGAACACCTTGAGCCAGTTCCTGATAGATACAATACATGTTCACTTGATTGCTGCAAAGCATATTCTGAGGTACCTGAAGGGTACAGTCAATTATGGGCTCAAGTATGAGGCAAATCAAAAGATTAACCTGGAGGGTTATGTTGATTCAGATTAGGCAAATAGTGCCATTGATAAGAAGAGCACTTTAGTGTGTTGCTTCAGTATGGGATCAGGTGTGATCTCATGGTTTAGCAGGAAGTAGTCCTATGTGGCACTGAGTACAGTTGAAACAGATTATGTTGCAACCTATTCAGCTATTTGTGAGGTAGTACGACTGAGGAATCTACTATCTGATTTATTTGATCTCTAATTAGATGCTACTTGTGTATATTGTGACAACCAGAGTTGTGTGAAGTTGTCAAAGAACCCGATGTTCCATGACAAGTCAAAGCATATCAAGATCAAGTATCACTATATCAGGGATATGGCGCATAGAGGAGCAGTGAAGCTCCAATATGTTGCGGTGGATGAATAGATAGCTGATGTGTTGACGAAGCCATTAGCCAGAGTGAAGTTTGAGTACTTCAGGGAGAATCTTGGTTTTCTCCAGATCGAGGTTCCTTCCAAGGGGAAGTGATGAGTCCGTGAGCCATTCTATCATGGTGAGAGGATTGGTTCCTTCCATGGTCAAATGTAAGGGATGAGCCATTCTATCATGGTGAGAGGATTGGTTCCTTCCATGTCAGATATGAGTGGTGAGCCATTCTGATGTGAATGTAGGATTGGTTCCTACATGATCATGTATAAGCGCTGAATGCCATTCTTGGAATGGAGGCACCTAGTTAGTTACCAGGAATACTCAGTCTGGGGATGAGGGCCATTCTAGTGTGATTGAGGGATGTGTTCCCACTTGATCAAATATAAGTGTAGGTCCATTCTGATGTGATTAAAGGATGTGTTCGCACTTGATCAGATATAAGGGTTGATTCCATTCTCTGGGAGAATGGAGACACCTGGTTAGTTACCAGGAATCCTCAACCTGGGGTTGAGAGCCTTTCTACAATGGTTGCAGGATGTGTTCCCACATGGCTAGATGTAAGTGCAGATCCTTTCTAGCATGGTTGCAAGATGTGTTCCCACATGGCTAGATGTAAGTGCAGAGCCCTTCTAGCATGGTTGCAGGATGTGTTCCCACATGGCTAGATGTAAGTGTAGAGCCTTTCTATCATGGTTGCAGGATGTGTTCCCGCATGGCTAGATGTAAGTGCAGAGCCTTTCTAGCATGGTTGTAGGATTTGTTCCCGCATGGCTAGATATAAGTGCAAAGCCCTTCTAGCATGGTTGCAAGATGTGTTCCCGCATGGCTAGATATAAGTGCTAAGCCTTTTCGATAGGGTTGTGGGATGTGTTCCCACATGATCGGATGTGAGTGTTGGACCTTTCTGAAAGGGTTGTGGGATGTGTTTCTACATGGTCAGATGTGAGTGCTGGGCGTGCCTCTCTGACATGGTGTTGGATGTGTTCCTCTCATGGTCAGATGTAAGTTCTGGGTGGGCCATTCTGACTTAGGGTCAGATATAATCCCTTAAGAAGACCTACATGGAGGCAAAGCCTACAACCAACATGAAAAAGAGCTGGCTTTGTAGAACTTCCTGTGACAAGAAGAATCATGAGATAGAAACCATGATGATGATCCAGCAATGATGATCCAGATTGAGTGATGATCTAGATCTAATGATGATGTTCCAGTAATGATCCAGATCAAGTGATGATCCAGATCCAGTGATGATGTTCCAGTAATGATCTAGATCAAGTGATGATCCAGATCCAGTGATGTTGATCCAGCAGTGATGATCCAAATCAAGTGATGATCTAGATCCAGTGATGTTGATCCAATAGAGATGATCCAGATCGAGTGATGATCCAGATCTAGTGACGATGATCCAGATCGAGTGATGATACAGATCAAGATGAAGATAAATTGAAGATGAAGATGACTTGAAGATGTAGATGACTTGAAGATGACGAGGACTCGATGATGATCCATATGATACAGAGAAGAAGAATTGTGCTGATAAATTGTGTCAAGAGAATACCTTCCTATTTAAGAGGGAGTGTTAATGTATTTGTAACTTTGAAATGTATTCATCCATATATCTTATGTATTGTACCCTGATGTTTATTCTAGGATGTTTCTGTAATTTACTTGAGTCATGTCATGCCTCGATGTTCATATCAAGAGGTTCTATAATGTAAACAAGTCATGTCAAGTCATTGTGGGTAACCCTCCTATTGAACAAGGGTTAAAGTCCTCGTAGTTCTGGGGCACTATGGTTATTAGACTCTCCTAGAGAAGTCGGCCCTAGTAGGTTATTGTCAAGTCAGGAATTAGTATAAATAGAGAGTGAGTCGCTCTATTTATCACACTCTCACTCACACTCAATTGTAGAGCATAGCTGAGGAAGGAGAAGCTACTAGGGCTAGGAAGAAAGAGGCTACTGCTGTCGAGAGATTATCTTACTGTTTTGGGGTTTTACTTTTGGTGTTGATTCTATCTCTAAGGAAGTTGTGGGGTTTTCTCTATTTATGGTTTTCCCTGAGGAAAAACACTGTGTTCATTGTCTCTTGTGTTTTATTGTTGCGCTTGTTATTCTCTTACTTAAATATCCTAATATAATGCTAGCTTAAATTTTAAAAAATCTAACACATGAGGGAGGACCTCGCGAGTGTTGTATGAGGAGGTGGAGCGAGATGATGATCAGGGAGGGAGGTGGCTTAGTGGGCTGATTATTCACCCATGATATTTTTTTCACAGTGGAAGTATCTACCAGTCCTTATAGAGGACTCTCCATATGTTGGCATGTATTACCGAGGAGATCCTAACATGCCTCAACCTCAAGGACAGGCCTAGGGACCTGATGGTAGTATACATCATGCTTTATGTGGTTGCATTCATATATAGTTTAGTATATTTTTGGTGTTTAGTTTATGTGTGTGATAGATATTGATGACATACCACATGTATGTGTAAACATCGGACCATGCCCTCCAATAGGCTATCATAGGAGGAGGTGCAGAGTGGAGGGGTTAGATCCACCCTCTCATGGGCACAGGAGGCACTAAAGTACACTAGACTCATTTCCTCTTAACATTGAGTGCTTACTAGATGCCGTCACTGATGATAGCTAGCAGGACCTTGATGATGATATGATCGATGCATGCTACCATGCTCCTTCATAGTGGATCCCCTTGATGAGGAGGATTGCAGTCATTACTGACTATGTCAGAGCAGTGACATAGGGTGATGTATCGATGGAGGAGGAGGAGGAGGACACTGATGAGGAGGACACGGACCTAGAGTACCAGGAGGAGGACTCTGACTCTAAATAGTAGCTAGTGATTTTTCCCCTAGTGTAGTGGTGCATTAGGGTTTTTGTATAATATGTATGCTCAGCTGAGAAAGCTTGTGGATCTTCTCATTTTGTATTGAACATTATGACATGATATATATGCATGTGGATGCACTTCTTATGTGTTTTTTATGAGTCTTTTTTATGATTATTCCTATATGATGTATATGACATATGTATGCATGACTATATGATGATGCATGATGTAGTTTTATTTCCTATATGCGGTGATTTTTGTGCCACTCTAGAACATCATTATCCATTTGGTATGCTACACTCTTGAGACTTTTGGGAACATGCATGAATGTAATGTATTCAAAATGTCTAGCCAATGTCTAGTGTGTAGGAACTTTCTAAAGAGGCATGGATCACGTACCCGATAGAAGTTATTCAACTGGGAGACAAGCAACTGGGAGTCTAGGAAGACATCAAGATGACGAATACCGAAGTGGAGGGAAGCGATCAGGAGACCTGTGACACCATCGTACTCATCCTAGATGTTGGTAGCAATTCCAACACACATTCCATCGATATGGATCAACTCATGTGATGGGGCATAAATGAACCACACATCCGAGGTGATATTAGGAGACCATCTACTTGCTCCATCAGTGAAACCAACGTAGCGATGTGAGGTAGGATCCATATAGAGAAACCAAGGAAACAAACTATAATACTCATGATAAGAATGATGGAAAAAAAAAAAAAATATGACACACATGAATGACATGGTGCGTGACTTCAGGCATAAAACCTATTAAGGTAGATCCTGTTGCGGGGATTCTTCAAGAGATGGCCGTCAGAGTCAGCTAAGATGTACCCCTTTCTGATGAATAGATGGATGACATATGGGCCATACCACATGGAATAAAACTTTCCTTTTCCTAACTTATCATTGGCTTCATCATATACAAGGACCATATGGCCTTCACTAAAGGTGCGAGGGTGAACGTGGGAGTCAAAATGGGACTTCGACCTAGTCTTAGCTGCTTCAATCATTTGTAGAGTAGCATGACGATCCTCATTGGTTCATTTGAGAATAAGTAGGTGTTTTTCTAATGTGGAGGTATCAGGTAAAATTTTGACAGCAAGGCGGAGCGACGAAATCTGGAACTCAATGGGAAGTACCAACTCCACACCATGAACCAAGTGAAACAAGGTAAAACTAGTGGTGGTCTTCATTGATGTCCTATAGTCCTAGAGGCTGGAAAAGAGAAAGTGATGCCATTTGGATTTATGTTTTTCCACCATTCATTGGAGCATCATTTTCAGGATCTTGTTGACAGCCTCAACTTGTCCATTTTCCCGAGGATAATATGCAGAGGAGTATTGGTGTTCAAACTTCAACATGGAAGACATATATATTTAAATGACGTCCTCAAAAAGAGAACCATGGTTTGAGACTATCTGTTGGGGGACATTGAAATGTGTGATAATGTGGTTAAAAAATAACCATGCCATTGTATTAGCCTTGAAATTGAATTCCAACATGGCCTCTGCCCATGTAGTGAAATAATCAATGGCCACAATGATGTACTTATGACCTCTAGACGAGGTAGGATTACATGTCATGAATTCAATCGCACTTACAAAAGGGACCAATTGTGATGACAGGTTGTATTGGCACAGGAGGTGTCCTTGCTTTTGGGGCAAAGAGATGGAAATTGCGTTAGCATTTGACTTCATGGATGCAATCGGCAAATATGGTGGGCCAAAAATAACTGGCACAAAGGACCTTCTGGGAGGTAGCCAAACTAGAGAGGTTTCCACTATAGGCTCCACTGTGACAGTCATTTAGGAATTTTTCAGCCTCATCATGGGTAAGGAAATGACGTAAAATGGTGTCGAAACCACGACGATACATGACATCCCTAATGAGGAGATAGCGAGCAGCTTGGTGCCAGATGCGTCATTGATATTCGTGGCTTAAATGGGCCCCGAATTTATAAGTGTGTAGATACAAGAAGATGCCCCCATACCATGGGTCTTTCATATAAATCACAAATAGGAATTCATCAGGAAGGTAGATTGTGATCGATGATGACGCAGACGATGGAGGGAGGTCTATCATTAAGGAAGCCTAATGCCAAATATTTGGTGCTCTTGGGGGAAACAAATTCCAAATCGTACTCCTAGAGAATGAAAATCCACTTGGAAGCATGACCTTGTACAAGGTGACAGCTCAAGAAATATCTTGTGGGGTTGGAATCGGCCATGACTCTAGTGCGACTTAAAAGGATGTAATGGTGTAGCTTCTGAACAGAAAAGACAATGGTGAGAGCCATATTCTCTTCATATGGATAACGTAGGTGGGGTCCATAAATATTCTGACTTACATAATAGATTACGTGCTCTTGACGAGCATCATCTTATTGGACCAAAACTCCAGCGATGGAATTTTTGGATGCCGACACATAGAGGATGAGCTCCTTAGTGAAGTCGGGAGGAGACAACAATGGAGTGGAAGTCAGAGATTGTTGCAATGCATCAAAAGCATCTTGGACATGCTTATCCAAAATAAAAGGAATGTTGGTACGAAGCATTCGTAAGAAGCCATGGAATTTTTTCGCATAGTCCGAAATGAAACAACGAATGAAGTTGGCCTTGCATTGGAGACTCTGCAATTGGAGCAGAGTACGTGGGGGGTGAAGATTCATAATGCCTTGAAACTTCAAAGGGTCGACTGCAATCCCCTTGTTGGATATGATAAAACTTAGTAAACGCTTGGTAGGGACACAAAACACACACTTGAGGGGGTTCAATCATACGTTGTATTTGCGACATCACAAGAATACTTGACATAAGTCTTCTATATGATATGAATGCTTTCAATAGTGAGCGGTGAGGTCCCCTCAGTAGACCAATATGATGTGGATAAGGTCATGGAAGCAAAACGTCATGGCCCGCTGGAAAGTGGATCCAACATTTTTAAGGCCAAATGTAATAACTCGATACACGAACGTGCCCCATGGGGTTGTGAAAGAAGTCTTGTACTGGTCCTCTTTCTGGATTTGAATTTGGTTATAACTGAAAAAACCATCCATGAAAGAAAATAATTCATGGCCGACACATGCATAAATGATTTGGTCAATCAACGGAGTGGGGAAGTTGTCTTTGTGAAATGCCAAGTTCAAGTCAGGGAAGTCAATATAGACATGAATGGTACCTTGTTTTTTGTTGACGAGAACATGATTAGAAACCCAAGTGGTATATGCGATGGGGTATATGGAACCTGCTTTACGTAGTTTCTCAATCTCAAATTTGATAGCATGAGCCTTTGAGGGGTGAATGGATATTTTTCTTTAGCGTATGGGCGCAACATCAGGCTAGGT
This sequence comes from Pseudotsuga menziesii, assembly GCA_001517045.1. Classification (NCBI taxonomy): domain Eukaryota; kingdom Viridiplantae; phylum Streptophyta; class Pinopsida; order Pinales; family Pinaceae; genus Pseudotsuga; species Pseudotsuga menziesii. Next base: position 1,245,517 of record LPNX011042019.1, on the reverse strand, counting down.
GTCAATACAATGTTTGACAATGGATGGATCAAGCCTAGGAATATCGATATAGGACAAAGAGAAAATATCACGGAACTCCTAAAAACGTAATTTGTAGGAAGTAACTTCTCCATGGGAGCAATATGCTCTGAGTGTAATATCTTAACCTACCTTAGGTTTGGTAGATATATTTACCTTGATGGTTGGTGAAATGTTAGCCATATTACCCTCTTCAAATGTGTCGGGTGTCAGAATGGGTTTCTTGAACCAGTTTACTTTTCCAAGGACAAAGTCTTTGGATTCGACTGAGTACTGATCCGACAATGAAATAGGTTCATTGAGAATAAAGAATGAGCGATGGTTCATATCATCCCAAGGGTACTCAATATTCAAAAGAGCTTCAAGGATCTCCTCATCATTGTTAAAACAATGTCTAGATAGATTGGAGTGATCCTTTATGACTGAGGAGACAAAAGGACTATTGGAACTGGAGATCATCTATATGGTGTTGGTTGTGTTCGAGGAAGAAGACAGAGGCTGGATCTCATCAAGGACACTAACGTTAGAATCACGGGAGTGTTTTCAAAGGTCATGAATGGCTAACCGATACTCGGGTGATTTTGGGAAATGGTGAGAGTAATGACCATACAAGCTACAAACTACACAAAGATGGTTGGTTCACAATGCCTTGTTCTTAACCGTTGGTGGATCTGGGATGGTGAATACTAGAGCACTATCGGTCTCATCCATAGCGTCGATGTGGGTGTGAAGGAGAGGCAACTTTGGACATTTTTTTGTCACATGACCTTGGATATTGCACAATGCACAAGTAGGAGTCAGACGAGGTTTAGTCATTGCTTTGGAGGCCTTTCCCCCATCCTTCTTTGGAGGGGGAGGCGAAGGCCTATAGATAGGAGTAGTCTTCGATGGACCAGGAGGTGGGTGAGACACCATCTCAATGGGTTGGATGGGAGTCAACACAACCTAGGGAACTGGGGGCTGGGTGGGTGGATTAAGGTACCGCACAGGAATTCCCAGTGTGAAATTAGGTAATTTGAGAGTAGCCATGACAGGATTGCTCATGATGCCAGATGGTGGAAAAAGGAAGGGAATCATGTTGATCAGGAATGAACCCCAATAAGTCCTGGATGATTGTGTTTGGGTTTGCGTTTGAGGTTGCAATGTTTTTAGGATAGTACCGGATGTGATGGTGCACAAATATGACATGTCAATTGGAGGATGTAACATCCCCAACCCTCCGACCGGCAAAGAGGACGCTACCATGGCATTAACCATCCGGGAAACCACCCCATGAACATGTAGGTACATAAAATGTTGAAACAAAATGATTTGAACTAGAACATGCATACATGATTATTTATCATACAACGGAAGCAAACACGCGTTCATACAAGCATTCAACATGTTCATCATATTCATTAAACAATAAATGAAAATACAAAGATGAAATGGTCAAGATTACTTATCTCATAAAGAACTCATCCCACAACCAGCTACGTCGCTACAATGTTCCACCCAACCATAGGCTAGCATGCTCCTAAATCTCTCAGCAATGCTGCCACCCCCAAGCTGGGAATGATTTCCCAAGGAATAAGGAACAAGCATGCTTACACATAGCCAAGGATACATAGAACAAAGCCAAGCCAACATAGTTTGGTTTATCAGGCCATCAACAAGACAGCCAAGCCAACATGGTCAGGTTTATCATGCCATCAAGGAGCTGGGAAAGGATAAATGCTAAGCTGGTGAGCCCATTACAGAGCTAGGAACACCTACACCAGAACTAGCCTAACTTCTAAGACACCCACACACACCCAACACAAGGAATCAGTCCCTTCTCTGCTACACAGTCCCTCAGGCCCTGACTTCCCTTCCAGTGCTATTCAGGGGTTGTGGAGAAGAAAACTATCCCTCTAGCTCTGTCTGTGTGGTTTCCAAACACACTAGTTTTATCAAGCAAACTAAGCCCCCATCCCTGCTCCCAACACAGTCTGAAGACCAACCACTGCATACACGCAGTCACACAAGCGATTCACAGCTTAGGCAAGGAAAACAACTCTTGAGTCATTCTTGGCCCTATCATGGCCAAAATGACTCCAAAACAACTTACAATAGTCCCCAAAACATAACAGCAAACACAACCAACAAACATGGGGAAAACAACGACCCATTCTAAACAATGAAGTCACCAGGGAAACTTACACAGTCCGAAGATGGAAAGAAAAGGCCGGTTCTCAACTAGGCAGAGGATAACATATACACAAGCTAAAAGCGGTAAGGAAAACATACAAATAGCTGAAAAACATGAATGGCCCTTCACAGGGAAATCGCAGATGAAAGAACACAGCTCCCAGCTCGCTGGGTGAGTCAAAACCAGGAAGAATCTTGTGCGTGAGAATGAAAAATTCCCTGCCTATGCATGAGGATGAACCAACAATGGAGAGAAATGGCGTAGTGGAGAGAATGGAGAGTGGGAAGTGCAGGAGTGTTCCCAGCACCATCATGGAGAGAGTGGAATGAATGGGCGTAGTTGTTCTTCTTCCCAACGTGAGGTTCAATTCGTTGGTGGAGTGTGCATGTGGGCAAGGACTGACAATCCTGCCACACTCCACTCCCAGCAATAACTACCTCAATTACTCAGCTGAACATTAAAATGGTAGTTTGATAAGACAAGGGAAGTTGAGCAATTCAAGCAGGGTGGTGACACATGGATTTTCCCCCATAGCACAAGGTTTGACATCCCCCCCCTTATCATTATGAGAATCATGCCCCTTCTCAATTTAGTTTCCATGAACATAGCTGGTTGGGTTATTTAATTAAAGATGCATATTTGCATGATGACAAAAATTAATATATGCCATGTACCACAATATACCATCGACAACAATTCAGTTCGCCAAAACATAACACAACTAAATCGATGGTGGGGATTTTGCCTTTATCTTCACACCACGATTCATTACAATATATACATCATGTACACTTAATGAAATGGGGTAAAAACCAAGGTGTTACAGAGGAGGTGGAGGTGGTAAAGAAAAAAAGGTGACTATCATAGAAGTGATGGAAAACAAGCCCGGGCCAACAGCAGATAAGGAAGGGATGGATGCACAGTCAATGGCAGTATCGATAGTAGGAAGGACGTGTTCTAGTGTGGCCATCCCCTTCGGATTGTATAATGTCAACCTGTTGATGGTCACGATCTTCCCATCATGAGGGAACATGGGGAGTCAAAATATGGTAGAAGCCACGACTTGCATGGCATACATGTAGCTACGTCTTAGGAGGATGTTTTAATCAAGTTGGGAATTGAAAACCTCAATGTCAATCAAAATTGTTTTGTCGGATAACTCAATAGAGATATTCATGAGAATCCCCTGGGGTTGAGTAGAGCAACCATCGTAGGCATGAAGAGCGATGGTGGAAGGTTTAAGGTAGGGGGCCATAGTTTCTGCCAAATGAAATTTGACATAAGGTAGGTGGATTCCCCCTCATCAATAATGCATCGATGTATGACCAACTTCTAAATTGTGACCAAAACTTGGAAGGAAACGGTGGGTGGCATCCTGGGTTCTCCTTGCTCCAAGTAGAAGGTGACCAACCTAGAATCAGAAGGATCAATGGCACCTAGTGCAAAAAATAACACTTTACCTTATGATGGGAAATTTTAAAGAAATTTCAAAGCGGACATGGATGTAAGATATTGGGCCAAGTCATCAACTATACTGTAGTTGAGGGAATCTTTGGAAGAAGCGTTGTTTGCAACATGACGCATAAGGAACCGTGCAACTCCAGTCACCCCATATGTGGGGGGTCTCAGTAAGTAAAGAGACATGTCAGAAGTGGTAGAGGTAGACGCCATTCATGGGTCAACAATTTCTATGTTGGATCCATACTGGTTGCATCAATTCTGGAGGTTGAATTCAGACGACAAGGTCATGAAGTGATGGACACCAGCCTCAGCAAGAGTTGCGGGAATAGGTGGGGCCAAGGGTTGGGTTTCAACCATTCCTTGGTGTGGTAGGTGGTTTTGGAGCACTATAAGGAAAGGACCTAGTGGCGCTATGTTTGGCTAAGCCAAAGCAACCACGTTTAGATCATGTTGACTACCATTTTGGAGGAGTCATTGGACGTGAGCAATGTGAGGACATTGATGAGTGTAATGACCATAGGTGTTACATATAGCACATGGATGATTGGTCCGTAACTGTGGGTTCTTTCTAGTTTGATTGGGACACTGGGTATTCTGTATAGGATGGTCAACACCATTGTTGTTTGGAGAGTTGGCATGTTGGCTTCCTCCTTGGGGCTAGTTATTGCCTCGATTTCTACCTCTATTTTTCTTTCCCTACCCTTGTTGGTTATTGGGGGCGAGTTGGTTAGGAAGGATTTTCTGAGCCTAAACTTGTATTGTATAAACCAAAGGAGTCGGGGCCAGAGATGGAGTGGGTTGCATAGGTGGTGCATAATAGACTGGAAGAGCTGGAGGGGCTGCAAATCTGACCATCTTTCCAGAACACGAGTGTGCCAAACAAGTTGGTCCATGAACGTGGGGATTTGGTGTGGGATGTGCATAGGAGGAGGTGGCTACAGACTGAGTTGTTACATGTGAATAATCTGGGGTGTAACTGAGGGGAGCATAAGATGAAGTAGCTTCAAAGTGAGTCATCACATGTGAGTAATCGGGGACATAACTTGGTTGGGAAACACTATGGGTATTACCCAGATGGGGTGGAATCATGGGAGAGGCTGCATAAAACTAGGGGTGCTGGGTAATAGAGTCGATAACTCCATCAACAACATGAGATTCCACTAGAGTGTCACGATGAGAGGTGTTGGCTCGGGGAGCATCAGGTATGATTGCATATAAGTAATCAGACTGGGCATAGATCAAATCAAACTGATGAGCCTTAAGGATGGCTTCCTCCTCTATATGGGTTAGCTCAGATGCAATGTCCTTGGCTATGGGTGGGAGTAAGGTTTTGAGGAACCTGTCAAGGAATATCCTATCGTCTAATTGGATTTTTCACAAGCTACGTCGACGTCGCCACTCATGGATATGATATGTGACAAGGGTAGCTATGTTATGGAAACAGGATAAAAGGATATCAACTCCCTCGTCATAACAAATGGGTAACTAAAATTACTAAAGGAACATTGAAGCGAGTGAGGAGAAGTCGAGGTAAGTAGCATGAGGAAAATCAATGTACCACTTGGTCCCAACACCCGTGAGTGTGCACTGGAACAACCTCAATCGAACATAGTCATCCACAATGTTGTTAGATCAACACCATAGGTGAAATTACATGATGTGATTTTGAGGGTCTTTGTCACGTCCCCGACCCTCCGATTAGCGAAGAGGACGCAACTAACACACCAAACACAAGAAAACAGCCCCATGAACATAAACAAAAGAGATCAATGCTGAAATTAAAATATTAACATGATGCCTAACAGGAATGCCAAACATACAAGCATACACAGATGCATAATTCCTCAAGGCATTCAGCAGAAGCAAACATATACATTCCAGCATTCCACATGTTCATCTTAATACATGAAACAATAGATACATTGCAGAGATGAGACAATCAGGAGTACTTATCTTTTAATGAATATATTTCCCGCAACCAGCTATGTCGCTGCAACGTTCCACCCAACCATAGGCCAGCGTACTCATCAATCTCTCAGCAACAATACCACCCCCAAGCTGGGCATGATTCCTCCAAGGATAAGGGTCAATGCAGGCTTACACATAGCCGAGTGACAAAAAAAGCAACCCCACATAGTTGGGATTTACCATGTCATCCAAGAGCTAGGAAAGGCTAATGCTAAACTGGTGGCCACAACACCAACCTTCACAAGCATACCCAGCCTCTAATCCTACTCACAACAGTCCGAACACCAACCACTGCATACCGCAGAAACACAATCCCTGCGCAGCCCTATGAAGAAGGAAAGGATGACCGGTTGACAATCCCAACCACACGATGAACACAGCTCAAGCCACAAGATAGATCAGAGTTGTTCTTGGCCCTAGCGTGTCCAAAAAAACTCAACAGCAACCCAAAACCAGGGTGCATCAACAACCACAACCCCTCAATGAATGAGGCAACAATCCATAGTCCACAATGGATAGGAAACAACACTCCCAGCATAACCATGGGAAACTCAGCCAACAGCTGTGGAAATCAACAGCTAGCCAAAAACCAACCGCCCATAACACACAATTGCTCAATGCAGACGCTGAATATGGATCACACAGACAGAAAAATGGGGGAAAGAACAACTCCAGTTAATCTAACAGCAGCCCAAAGGCATAAAAGCAAACACAACTCACTACATGGGGAAAGATGACAGTCCTATAAACGTATCAGCATACATTACCAACAACGTGGGGAACAACAGCCTATTCTGGACAACGAAGTAAGCGGAAAAACATACATAGACCACACTGAGGAAGAGATTACCGTCTCCCAGCATGTGCATGAGTAACAGCAACGCAGAACCCACAACTTAGCCGGTGGGGAAAAAATACACAGTCACGCCATCCGCAAATCCACAGAGGAAGAACTACATGGGTATAACCAAGAAGGTTATGTGCGTGAGAGAGAACAAGGATTTCGCTCCTGCGTGAGGATGGAAAGACCAAATCCGAAGCAAACGGATCAACAGATCATCGAGTAAAATGAACATACCAACACCGTGAAGGTTGGAAACGTGGGAGAGAAGAGTCATGGAAGAGTGGGGATTGAATGCTTCCTCTGCCCCCATGTGACGTGAAGAGGAAGGATCTGCTGGTGGAGTGGGAATGTGGGAAAGGACTAATAGTCCTTCCACATACACCACCACTCAGCAATAACTACCTCAACCAACAACAACAAGACAATAAAGAGGTTGGATGAGACAAGGGAGGATGGAAAATCAACAAGGTGGCAACACATGGGTTTCCCCCCCATAGACCAAGGTTTGACATCCCCCACCCCCTTATCCTTTGGAATCATGCCCTTTTCATTCAACGTTGCACTGTCGTAGTTGGTTGTGGTTTATTTTTAATTGATGTGCGTATTTACATGATGCCAAATTATAATGTGCCACATAGTACGATAGACCATCGGCAACTACCCTTATTGCTGAAATATACACAACCAAATCGATGGTGGGGATTTTTCCTTTAGCTCCTCACCATGATTAGTTACAATATATACATCATGCAAACGGGGTCAAAACTAGGGTGTTACATTCCCCTCCCCCTTGGAATAACACCGTCCTCGATGTTCCATTACATATATACAATTGCACATCAAAATTTCAAAATTTTGTAGATCTGTCCCACATTCAATCATTCACTTTGAACATTCAGGACAAAGCCCCTTGGCTTCTACGGACTTCTTCTGCTAGTTCTCAGCTTCCAACTTATCCCCAAGTCTAGGAACTTTGCAGCTATTGCCCTCATCATGTTCCCTCATTGGGCAGTCCCAACATAAATGATGTCCTCCACAGTTCCATCATTTCACTGGCTGCTCCATCTTTACCTGCTCAATTTCCTTTGAGTCTTCATGCCTGGACCATTTCTTAACGGGTTTCTTGGATGAATGTCCCATCTCTGATCCACCTTCCTTTCCGTTTCCGATTGCTCCCAGAAGGCTTTTCACCTCCCTTTGCAAACCAATAGAGTCTTGCAAAATCTGGTGGTTCATTTCATTCTACCTTCTTTGTATCTTGAGCATCTCCCCAAGATTCTCTTGGGTCTTGACAATCACTTGAAGGATACTTCCAGCTAAGTCCAACAACTTTTGATCTGCTGCCATGATCAATGTGCACCACCTAGTTTCACTTTTTCTCACCTGTGAAATGCACCATTGAAATTCTATCAGAACAAGCATAATATAGACATCAAAATCAGTCAGTTAGTTACCCAATTGGAATGACAGTCCAAGTTTCATCAAGGAAACTTTCATATTTTTCATGCCTTCCCCAACAGGCACATGAGCTCATTCATGTCCATTCTTGGGTAGGGAATTAACCACTCCAGCATTCACAATTTACCTTCAGCAAAAACATACATTCCACTTTCAATCATACATGCATTTGACAATATTTTGTTTTCACAATGCATAAATATATATATGTATACATAATCAAAAAGGGAAAGAGAGAGCAGCAAGAGTTTTTCCCTCTTTGTTTTGTTCCTTTCTGGAACCCACACCACTGCTATGGCTTTTCATGATCTCAGCCTCTTTCACTTTACCATGAATGCTGGACCAATCTCTCTTGGTCATGACACTTAGTGTCTTCAGTCTATTCCAGACCTCTAAACCATGGAGTCTCTCCACATGGTTTGTCTCAACTGCTAGGAAACTCATGGTCTCACTAGCACCTTTTTCATTGCTGCTCATTCCGAGCTTTCCAAGATAGTCACATGTCCATATGCACCCCTAGGATCCTCTCATAGTCCTCGCTTCCAGCGATAAAATCAAAACATGTTTTGCATATGGAATTCAATAATTAAACATGCATATTCTTAGCAAGGGTCACATAACACTTATCCATTTTCCATCGCAGTATGCCTTTGTTAAGGAGGAATGGGGGCTCCTTCCCTAAGTTAATAGTCCCTCAGTTAGCCATCCCAACTCCTTTTTGCATTTCATAACCACACATGTCTTACCGACATAATTTATACCATCTCACTCATGTTACAACCAAACATGCAGTGCAAATGATACATTTCCAAAATGTCCAATGGTGTTTCACCCGAAACCCATTTCCAAGGGAAAACCTCCCCGTGAAGTTTGGCTCTTGCAGGCCATCACACATGATCTTCTTGCAGTGTGTATCCCTGACACATTCATCAAATAGCCAAACAGTCAATCATTACCTGATAATACAATCCAAATTGATTGTTCCATAACCAAGCAATGACATTGGTAATCAAATTTAATAAGAATTTGCAATTCTGTCTACTACAGAAATCGACTTGCTCAATTGTGGGTCTCTTGTAAGCAGCACTACTATGCCCATTATAATTTTATGCTTACTAACATAACACGAATACCCACTTACCATGCGTCCACCTGACACAATCTTACACAAGCCAACAGTGATTAGTAGTCGTCAGCAATTCTTAAATATGAAATTCACAATTCAAATTTAATCAACCCATTATGCATAAGAATCTTCTCATAAGGTTTGGCTCTTTCACATGGTAGATTCTGGCATTGGTCAGGGTCTTACCTCTCACTACCATGCTTGAAATAATCTACCTGAAACCCGAGCTTCAATCATCCAACACAATCTTATGCAAGCCAATAGTGGCTAGTAGTTGTCAGCAATTTCTCAAATCCGAAATTCACAATTCGAATTTAGCAACCTATTATGCATACCATATGGTAGATTCTAGCATTGGTCAGGGTCTTACCTCTCACTTCCATGCTCGAAAGAATCTACCTGAAACATGAGTTTCAATCAACCAAACACTTGGTAAGTCTAGATGCATATAACCTTTTCATTGCTACAACCATCACTGAAGCATTTTCAGAATTTATAAAATTCAAATACTTCCAACTGTTAGTCACATCAATATTATCAAAGCTCATTTACTTCATGCAATCGTTGTCATATTAACATTTGCAAGGCACAGTCACATCATTCATGCAATTGAATAGGATGTTTAGATACTCCTTAATTCACAAGCGTATCATTCATAACACCTTGCTCTTCCATAGGTCATTTCTGGAAGCCAATTGATCGTGACTATCCTGCATTCAAAACAACCTTTGAAATGGCTCCTGAATTGTCATCACTTCATCATTTCAGTCATTAGTCATTCATAATATCACATGCACTCATCTCAATGCATTCAACATACCATGCATGGCCTAACCATGTCCACTTCATATAGGATGCATTACTATAATCAATGTCATCAACATATATAGGCATGACACCTTTCTATATTCCAATATTCACATGGTATGAGGTCTCTTACCTTTACCAATCCATGGAATTTGTCACAAGCAAACTCTTACCTGCATGGGTCGTACTTACACCCTTGACATGACCAATTTGGTTGGTCATTTGCAAGAGATTGCAGTATTTGCTCACCAACTTTTGTTATGGACTTGTTGCCGTATCCCTTTCTCCAAAGGGTTTCTAGTCACAATTGTCAGCATCAGCAACATATTCAACTAGGTCCATGTCATCGTTGGTTTTTCCACTAATGCCAACATCAAAGCAATGATTATCATTAGTGGTTCATTATAAATGTATAATCTTTAATATCCTATGTATACAACACATATCCTCATGCATTTCATGCATAAAACTGAGGAAATGTAACATAGTTAGCAAGACAGGGTTTTAAGGAAACTTCCCTTTCAAATCTTCCATCCTTGCATGGAATTCCTTTTCCACATAGCAGCTGGTTGACTTCATAGACCTTGCTACCCCTAGGCATGCAACTTTCCAGGTTTGTCCATTTGATAGCAGTAGCCATCATTAGTAATTTGCTGCTCCATGCTCAGATTCTGGTGACTTACCCTTGTTCCCTATTGGATAAGCTTTCCAACGCTTATTCACATGCTCCATTCCAACCTCGGGTGTGGAAACCACACTATTTCTAAAAATGAAGGTTTTCACCAGTTTTAGGCAAACACACAACTTGTATTTTGGTCTGGGCGCCAACTTTAGTCACCTAGGATTTTTTTCTTCTCCTTTTCAGCCCTGAAATCCACTGAAAACCACTGAGAATTTTACTGAAAAACCCCTGAAATCTTCTGAAAAATCCCACTTGAAAACTCAAAATTTCCCCATGCAGAATTGGCTCACGTTCCAACTAATCTCCCATAGAATCGTCTCTCCAAACCACTAATTCCCCCACTATATCGGTGACCCGAACCATAATCCTTCCCGCTACGTCGACGACCAGAACCACTAAATTTTTTCGACGTAGCTCATCGGCATTCCAATCAACTAAATCTTTTTGACGTTTTGGAACCCATTTGTCTAAGCTTCCGAGGTATCGGCAGTCCGATCCTCTAATTTTTTCCGATGCTTGCTATACTTAGAAAAATTTTCAACTTTTCAAAGTTTTTTTTTCCTTTCTACCTTCTTCCACAGATGGCATCGAAATTCCTTTCTCATCGGAAGTCTAGTTCTTTAGGCTTCCGCAACGGCGGGCGCACGAACAACTTTCTTCTTCCGATGACCTTATACTTAAACAAAATTTCAACTTCCTTCTCATCGGTTGTTGGATGTCTCATGCTTCGGGTGGTTAGTCATTTAGGTAGCCACAACGGCGGCCCACCAACTTCATTCTTCTTCCGATTGGTGAACTAATTCTAACTGGCGTCGGTGGTTTCTTCACATCGGAGGGTTAGTGTCTTTGGATTCCGCAACGACGGAACGTCAAACCTCTATTTTCTTCCGATTTCGGGCCTTAGTCAAATTTTTAACTTTCTTTCTTTCTTCCCGGCATCGGCGGTCTTTCTCGTCGGACGCCTAGTCGTTTCTCCACCCACAACGGTGGCACTCGTTCATCCTTTTTCTGCCGACGATTTCAACACTTTAACCAATTTTTCAAAAATATTTCTCTTCTTCTTCCATGGAATAGAACATCTATCGGGGGTCGGAACCACTAACTGCTATGCATCGGCAGTTTAGTCCCTTCAACAGCCGCAATGGCAGACTGTCAAACACTAAACTCCTCCGTGGTGTCGGCGAACCCAACGTCCATTTCCCACCGACGATCGCTAAAACACGCAGAATTTTTTTTTAAACTTAACTTTCTTCATGGCGTCGGCGGTTGGACGAATTTTCCGTCCGGTGCGTAGTCGTTTAGACTTCCGCAACTGCGGATGCTCGAAGAGCTATTTTCTTCTGACGGACACTTAGACAGGTTTCCATGATTTTCTTTCACTGCTCTTTGTCGGACACACTTTCATCTAATTATTTCGCCACATCGGAAGTCCATTCCATTTAGTGCTCCGACGATCCTACCATTCCAACACTTAGAAAAATTTGAATTTTCGATCCAACGGTTCCCGTCGGGTATACTTCTGTCTAGCTCCTCCGCTACTTCGGAAGTTCAAACCACTAACCCTTCTGCTACGTCGGAAGTCAATCCCGCTAATTCTTTTGACTGTCCACACTTAGACAAATTTTCTCAAAATTCCTTTCCGCTACTACGCCTTGTCGGATGGCCTTCCGACTACATCTTCCGACGTATCGGAGGAACTTCCCATTAAGTCCTCCGATGACCCGATGAGCTCGACACTTAGAAAAATTTTGAACTTGAATTTTTCCAGTCATTCAATTCTGATCTCTGTTGGGCATAAGGAAATTCTACTTCTGTCACTGCACCTTGGTTGTCCATTGAGGCCCATGCTACAACATGAGCTCTGATACCACTCTATCACGTCCCTGACCCTCCGACCGACGAAGAGGACGCGACCAACACACCAAACATGAGAAAACAGCCCCATGAACATAAACAAAAGAGATCAATCTTGAAATTAAAAGCTTAACATGATTCCTAATAGGAATGCCAAACATACAAGCATACACAGATCCATAATTCCTCAAGGCATTCAGCGGAAGCAAACATATACATTCCAGCATTCCACATGTTCATCTTAATACATGAAACAATAGATACATTACAGAGATGAGACAATCAGGAGTACTTATCTTTTAATGAAGAGCTTGCCCGCAACCAGCTATGTTGCTGCAATGTTCCACCCAACCATAGGCCAGCGTGCTCATCAATCTCTCAGCAACACTACCACCCCCGAGCTGGGCATGATTCCTACAAGGATAAGGGTCAATACAGGCTTACACATAGCCAAGGGACACAAACAGTGACCACACATAGTTGGGATTTATCAGGTCATCCAAGAGCTAGGAAAGGCTAATTCTACACTGGTGGCCACAACACCAGCCTTCACAAGCATACCCAGCCTCTAATCCTACTCACAACAGTCCGAAGACCAACCACTGCATACTGCAGCAACACAATCCCTGCACAGCCCTGTGAAGAAGGAAAGGATGACCGGTTGACAATCCCAACCACACAATGAACATAGCTCAAGCCACAAGATAGCTTATAGTTGTTCTTGGCCCTAGCATGGACAAAAAAACTCAACAGCAACCCAAAAACAGGGTGCATAAACAACCAAAACCCCTCAATGAATGAGGTAACAATCCACAATCCACAATGGATAGGAAACAACACTCCCAGCATAACCATGGGAAACTCAGACAACAGCTGTGGCAATCAACAGCCAACCAACAACCAACCGCCCATAACACACAATTGCTCAATGCAGACGCTGAAGACGGATCACACAGACAGAAAAATGGGGGAAAGAACAACTCCAGAAAATCTAACAGTAGCCCAAAGGCATAATAGCAAACACAACTCATGACATGGGGAAAGATGACAGTCCCAAAAATGTATCAGCATACATTACCAACAATGTGGGGAACAACAACCTATTCTGGACAACAAAATAAGCGGAAAAACATACATAGACCACGCTGAGGAAGAGATTACTGTCTCCCAGCCTGTGCGTGAGTAACAACAACGTAGAACCCACAACTCAGCCAATGGGGAAAAAATACATAGTCACGCCATCCGCAAATCCACAGAGGAAGAACTACGTGGGTAGAACCAAGAAGGTTCTGTGCATGAGAGAGAACAAGGATTCCGCTCCTGCGTGAGGATGGACAGACCAAATCTGAAGCACGTGGATCAACAGATCATTGAGGAAAATGAACAGACCAACACCATGAAGGTTGGAAACATGGGAGAGAAGAGTCGTGGAAGAGTGGGGAGTGAATGCTTCCTCTGCCCCCATGTGACGTGAAGAGGAAGGATCCACTGGTGGAGTGGGCATGTGGGAAAGGATTGACAATCCTGCCACAACCACCAACCAACAACAACAATAACTACCCCAACCAACAACAACAAGACAATAAAGAGGTTGGATGAGACAAGGGAGGATGGAAAATCAACAAGGTGGGAACACATGGGTTTCCCCCCCATAGACCAAGGTTTGACATCCCCCACCCCCTTATCCTTTGGAATCATGCCCTTTTCATTCAGTGTTGCACTGTCGTAGCTGGTTGTGGTTTATTTTTAATTGATGTGCGTATTTACATGATGCCAAATTATAATGTGCCACATAGCACGATAGACCATCGGCATCTACCCTTATTGCCGAAACATACACAACCAAATCGATGGTGGGGATTTTGCCTTTAGCTCCTCACCACAATTAATTACAATATATACATCATGCAAACGGGGTCAAAACCGGGGTGTTACAGTCTTCTCCTGCCTTTCCCTCAAAATTAGAGATGTATAAGGGAATATTTGAAGGAATAGGAGGTCATTATAGGTGGTAACTAATGGGATCATTTATTAACCGTGCAAAATGTAGCAGGTTGAGACTAGCCATAAAAGGTAGGCTAGAGCTGAGTTTGGCTTGGGAAGAACAAGAAATTGTGCTGGTAGCTACAGGAACATAGTTCCCATGCATAAATATGGGTGGACGAGGTTGACTCCTGACTATAGGAAAATTCATTGGTATGGCAGGGATAGTTGGAATCGATGTGGAACGACCACTGCCCCTAGGTATATAATATAGAATGGTTGTGAGAAAGGTGGCTAGAATGGAACCATCACTATTGGGTAGTAAACCAGCATCAGTGTGTGCAGTGATAACAAACCCACTAGGACCAGGGAATATGGGCCCAGATGAATGGATACCTATTATGGTAGGTTAAATGGACATGAGTGCACTACTAACAACCCCTCCCCTAGAAGGGGTTAGTATGTGCACTAGCCATGGGGATAGATGGGGCGGTGAACAAGGTGGGTTCAGCCCGATAAGAATATGAATGAGATTTAGAGGCTTTGTGTGGCTCTGAAGGTGGTGAGTAACATTGAGGTTGGATCCGACGGTGACGGTTGAAAGAACTGAACTGGGGGGTATTCCCCTTAATACTATATGAGTAGCATGGTGGAGCTATGATGACTATGTGGAGTGTTTTTTAATGACTGGAAACTTGAGAGAATCAATTGAAGGCTCAAAAACCAAACTACAACCAAGTGTGTAGAAGGAGAGCATATAAAATGGTGTCTCATAGGCCAACAACAACCTTTGAAACTAGACTATGACAACGGGTCACAAAAAGGTGAGTCTACAATAAGGGTGGCCAGAAAGAGAACAAGCAACACTACCTATCAAAATCAAAATGACTCACTATCCTATGGGGTATGAGTAGAAGCAAGCTCCAAACTACAATTTGGAATCCCCTCGCAAATTTTATCCTTAGCAAGGTGATGAAATACTTGTCATATAATACAAAATGGAAGAACTATACAAGCTAAGAGAATCCCACTTGTGAGAAGGATCTCTGGGTAAATGAACCCTAGAATATTGGAAACTAGTATAACTCATTCATGACACGTCTATTCGGTTTACTAAGGAATGTGAAGGTTTATCCTTTAGTGTAAGATGGAGTGTGGTATTCCACCCTAAATTCCAGAACCCCTTTGTTTGCAACTTATTCCTACTGAGCATGGGGCCTCTCAACAAACTAGTTGTGACCATGTCAAAAAATACAAGAGGGTTTTGGTTCCCTACTAGACAACAACTATGTCTCAAAATGTGAATGACAGAGGGGTGTTTTCTGGATGCCTATCCCCAAAGTCCTAACTTAAATACAATATCAGTTTATCCTGTTGATCAAGTTGGGAAAGGGTTTGAGATAGATAGGGGTATGAAATAGGCACAAAAAACAGATTAAAAACTGTTGATCGCACCTGTCGGTCGAACATGCACGATCTCGGTCGCACGGAACAGAAGGACAATTGCGATCTTGGCAAAAAATAGTCAAGTTGCATAAAAACGAGGGTAAAATGGGACTGGGTCACTCAAAACTAAGTCACAGGATCAACTGGGATCGCATTGTGGGCCGAAACAAGAGAGATCAGGGAAAAACATACAAGTCACATAAAACATAGGGTTAAGTGCAATTGGGTCACTCAAAATTGAGTTGCACGAGTGATTCGGGTCACTTCAGAAGATGGGACATGAGTGATCTATGTTTTTACATCAAGTCGCTCTTAACGAGGCTGTAGGCGCAACCTAGTTCATGCTTATCGAGTGAAAATGAGTGACTTGTTCACAACTTTCGGCCAGATAAGGGCGACTCGGCCCGAATTGGGAAAAAGTTTAAAAGCAGAGCCAGCTAGGGCCAAGGGAGTAGGTCGCGGGGGGACAGAGCGATCTATGATGGGTGATGGAAGAAAGTAAGGATAAACCGATGGAAACCTACAAAAACTAAGATCTGAATGGATCAACCGAGTGTATTCGCCAAAACTATAGTGGGGATTTCTCCCCATCTACGTGCATAAGTACCAACCTTAGATTGTTGTGATCGTAACGAAGAGTTCAATGGAAAAGAAAGCAAGAAGCTAAACTAATAACAAAAAGAAAATATTTTTTAACATTTTTCAACATATATCAGCTAAAATAATCTAATGCAAATAAATAAAACACACATCTTTTCTTGTAGAATGGGCCACCGTAGTCGTCCTTGGAAGTGGTTATGTAGCTCCATGGGTTGGTTCTACAGATGTCTCCACGGCCAATTGTCAAACGGGGAATGGATGCAAGATTGGTACGGAGGATGTCTCAATGTACACCATGGGAATGGTATGGAAACGGGAGTGGTGGCAGGGGAGTATGTGAATACCTGAGAGCAAAAGTGTCACAATGTACCCACAAATGAAAATGAGAAAAAAGGTGCTTTGGGAGAGCCCTTGACAATGTATTTATAGTATGGTCCTAGGGTTTCTTTTACCCAAGGTGGTGACCCATTGTATTTTCCTGTGGTTTTCTGACACTTTCTCTATTTTAGGGTTTTTACCCCTTTTTAGGGTTTTTTTACCCTTTTTGGGAGAGAGTGAGGGTAAACCATAGTAAATAATGATTTTTTGGACCATTTTTTGTTTAAATAAAATTGTGAAGGTCAAAACACGTTTTAGTGTTAACATGTTATTTGATCCTTAATAGGCTAGGTTTACACCCTTAACCATGTTTAATGAATCAAGCTTGAATAATGATAAAGTTATAAATGTCAGTCTGCCCAATTTGAATTGGGAATTTAGGTATATAATAAGGGACATTTTCCCATTTATACCTTAAATTTTGAACTTCATGCATACACATAACAAATTTGAATTATAGAAAGAATTAGTTAAATTAATGGCACTAAAATCAATGGATTTTTATTTAGTGACACTAAGATCAACAAATTTATTTGTATGAATGGAAATTTTATTTTTAGTACAAGTGTAAGTTATGTATTTTTTTCAATACTCTGTGCATTGTCGAAGGATTGAGAAATTTCCAACAACATTTATGTTTGTTGATACACACTTGAAAGTTGAAATCAACCCAACAATATAAATGTTGTCAGTTTAGGGTTTATGGTTACTAGTTGAGGGTTTATAGTTGTCGAAATTGAAACTAAACTAATTCTAATTATTTTTATTTTATAATTTTGTTTTTTCATGCAATTCAATGAAAAAAAATCGATAACCTTTATGTCGTTGATCTTATTTTCAATTGTGTGTGTATTGGATTTTTTTCAATCCTCTGTGCATCGTAGTAGGATTGGAAAAAAATTGGCATAATTTATGCTCTCTAATGCACATTTGAAAATATAATTGGGAGCATAAACATTATTTGTTGATTAATATTAAAATTAAATTACTTAAACATTAAAAATAAAAATATTGAAATTGATAAATATATATATATATATATTGAAATTGCTAAAAAAACAAACAAAACGAATATAATTATAAAATTTTTGTTTTTTTGGTTTCAAATTGGATAAACTCTTGGTGTTGAGGCCATTGGTTGGTAGAAAGAGGCGAGGAGGTCAGTGTAGGTGAGAACTTCATTTGGAATGGAACTCTTGTAATTCAATTATATGAATGCATCAATGGCACTCTTGAGAACTCTTGTAATTATCATGTAGTATGTGCATTAAGTAGGATTGGTACCTAAAACATTTAATGGTGGAGAAGGTACTCAACTGGTCATAAATTATTTTGGCGGGGAAGAGTGTGAATTCTAACTTGACATTGGGCTCACCAAATAGGGGGGCACATTTCAATTATCATACTGAATACAATATCATCAACCAAATTTTCATGGTTGTGCCCAAGGACTTGGATGATCATTGGAAATGTCACTTGAGACAATTTAGAGAAGAGTTCTGACTTTTAAGGGAGGGACCCTAAAGGTTATTTAGCTCCAGGTGGAAGCAAGGACTTGAGAAATTTTTCTTTGTCTTGTATAGACAACTCCCTGTATTTGGTGTTGAAGGAGTCTTCATATAAGTTTTATAGAGAGTTAGGGAGATGAGATACGGTTTGAGGAAGCAAGGGAGCAACGATTGGTGGAAGAGATGGCGAGTGAAGATAGAGAATCCATCTTAATGTTGTCGGTAGGATGCTGAGTTCAAGGGGACATCACAGGGAGGGGGCTGCAACCCCCCCAACCTATCCAATCACGAGAATATGGAGACATCCAGGAACAAAAAAAATGGTCACAGAAAAGGGGAATACAATATTAGGGAGGTGAGCGACGGAGAGATAGACTCATGTAGGGTGAATGCTGGATAGTTGGTTGTCTCCCGTAACCCCAAACAATCCCGACCCTTCATATCTTATGAGACAAGGTAAGAGAAAAGTTATAATTGTGGAAGGAGAAAGCCCTGATTGGAAAATTCATCGGGATATGGACAAGAGAGAGGGATCTGGTTCGATGGATCAAAATTAAGTGGAACCCCAAAGGGAATTATGATCTACACCTAGGATCTAAGGGTTTCTTTACTATAATATTTTTCAACCAAGAGGATGGGGACAAGATTCTTGTAGAAGGGCCTTACTTCTTTTTATCGGTTGGCATTTACCTTAGACCATGGAATGAGAGGTTTAACCTAAAGAAAGAAGATATGAGGGTGGCCCCAATGTGGATCCAGTTTTTTTCCCCCCCATGTGGGTAGTGGGATCTCAAAATCCTGCAAGATATAGGTAACATGATACAGGAACTCGTAAAGGTAGCATAATAGACAAAACAACAGAGGTATATTTCCTTGTCACATATATGTGTCTATATGGATATATCCAAAGAGCTTCCCAAAGCTATTAGCTTGAACTGAGAAAATTAAGAATGGATGTAACCAATAGATTACAAGCAAATACCATTCATATGCAGGTAGTGCCATGAATATGGTCACTTCAGTTGCAACTGCCCCAATATGAACCATCAGCCCCACTCGAATGATCACCCTCAAGGGATGGAAAAGGATAAAGAAGGCTTCATCCAAGTTCAGAGTGGGAAGAATAATATATTAGGTTCATAGTAGAAGAAAAATATGTAGCACCAATGGGGAGGGTTAAACAGCAACAACCCTTTCAAGATATTGGAGGAGAGGGGAGAAGAATAAGAGGATAGGTGGAGAAAGGAAGAAGTCCACACTGAATGAACAAAGGAAGGAGAAAAATTCAAGGTAGGGAAGGAAAAGGAACTAGAGGAATAGATAGAGGCCATGAATAAGGACGAAGCTAAAGATATGGAACTAGGGGAGCTATATCTGGATGAAATTGAGAAGGAGTGTGAGAATAAGAGAAATGGGTAGGTTTCTAGAAGGGAATTGGAACTACTCCAAGAAGCGATCATCAAGATAAAGGATCAACAAAAACTAGGGATATCAATGTATCCTCATAAGGGGAGAAAATGGAAGAAACCGGAGGATAATATGAAATGGGGGAGAAAGACAAAAAAAAAGGATAGTGGAGATAGGGGTCAAACTCATAGAGTCCAGCCAATACCCGACAATAATAGTATCCTTTTCTGAAGTAAATAAAGTGAGCCAATGAAGATAATATCTTGGAATATGATGGTCTGCAACCATCCCAAGTAAATCAATATTATGGAAAGGAATTTAAAAAAGGAAAAACCATACATATTTCTTTTAAAGAGACAAGTGTAAATTAGAAACACTGGACAAGTTAGGACATAATATCTGGAAAGGAAGTAAGGTAATGGTGGTGGATTCCATAGGTATGGCAGGAGGTTTAGCAATACTATGGAACCCTGACTTCATATGTTTGACAGAATGGAGGGAAAATCTCTTTTTGATTATGGCAGGATTTTCCATTCTTGAAACTGAGGTAAGGGGAACCCTTGTAAACGTGTATGGCCCAAGTTCCTTCCCCAAAAACCAACTTTTATAAATTTATTAAGTTGGATAAAAGATCAAATAGGTGAAAGTACATGGATAATGGGAGGGGAATTTAATTTGGTAACCTATTTGGGAGAAAAGAAGAGGGGAAGGAGGATCATGGACAGATTCCAGCGATCGTTTAGAGACATTGTGGAACATATTCAACTAGTATATTGGATACTGGAAATGAATGATATACATAGAGAAACAGATGATGAGTTACATATCACATGGAATCTAGAATAGACATATTCCTAGTCTCATATGACATAGCTAGAGGGATAGGATAAATAAATTCCATTGTCCTACTGGTAGTAGGATTGTACCATAAGATTACAATGGGATTGGCCACATGACCCAATCATGAAATCATTTAGAAATTTGAATAATTCTGGCTTGAACACAAAGAATTCAAGGATTTGGTATGGAAATGGTGGCAGGAATTGGTTCTTCCTTAAGGACAGGGATGTATCAATTCCAGTAGATGCTGAAGGTTCTGAAAACCAGGATCTGCACATGGAATAAAGAAGAATTTGGGAATATATTCCAGGACAAGAAAAGGTTGATTTCAGGAATTGAAGATATTCAAAAAAAGGAATGGAGGAAGTTTGCGGAGAAGAACTTAGACAGCAGGAGAAAATCTTCTCACACACCTTGAAGCCCGAGAAAGACAAGAGGGTATTTTTGGAAACAAAAATCAAGAAACTAGTGGCTTCAAGAAGGAGAAAGGAACACCAAATTCTTCCACACCATGGTAATCCAAAACTGCCAAATGTCGAATATTCATAAATTAAGGAATACTGGTGGGGGCCAGGTAGAAACCAGGGGGGAGATAGAGGAAGAACTGATACAGCACTTCGAGGGAATCATGACCAAAGATCAAGAAGATAGAAAATAGGATATTGAAAAGATCAGCAAACTTACGTTCGAAACAATGGCCATGCTGAGATGCGGGGTGAATCAAGGTGAGAGCACTTATAAAAAATTAACCTTATTTTAATCAATCAGAGCATATCGATCATTATGTCATCAATTTCATAATCAAATTCATCATGTGTCATAAGCACAACATCACATAAAAATAGAAACAAGAATATATGGAATTTTGATCTTTATTTATTGTACATGGAAGACAACAATATTCTCGATTAGAATCAGCACCAACTGATGAGAATAACACCAACTCTCATAACAACACCCAACCTAGTTTTATTAGCTCCAACTAAAAAGGGTTTGAGGATTCCAATCCTCAAGTGCAAGATTATTATTGCACGCAATCATATGGTTTTGTTGTACAACAAACCTATGATATACACATGAATCTATGCTCATCACTCTACTATTCAACACTGCTCATCAATATTTGGTCAATCTACTCATCATTGTTGCTCAACACTGCTGCTCAACACAATTGCTCATTACTACTTCTCATCATTGTTGCTCATCAATGCTGCTCAAGTATCTCTGCACAAAAAAAATTCTCATCATTGCTGGTCATTATTTTCTACTCATTAATATTGTTGGTCAAGTTGGTCAATATGCTCATGTGCACATAATTGTACACCTCATTATACACAATTTCTAAACAAGTAATTATGCTCTGCTTTCACTGAACATAAGGCATCCATCGTCATGCATCATCATCATAAGTATGCATCATTATCATAGGGTATGCATCCTCATCATCAAATATACATCATAATCATCATCAATTATACATCATAGTGCATAGGAGAGCATCATCACACTATGGTATGCATGTACATCATATTGTATAGGAGTGCATCAACATCATAGAGTGTACATCAATACCACATGCATTATCATCATAAAGTGTATCATATCATAGCATAGAGGTATGCAACATCATAATCATAGCCTCCTTAATGACTCCAAATATGTATACCAATATAGAATCTCGCATACTCATATCAAAGATGAATTCTATCAATGAGAGACATGAGTCATCATAAGAGAAACCCAAAATCATGAACAATACCTTTTCAAATATCAAATGATAAAGAAAAAATAGAAAACCCAAAATAAACTCTAGATCATGTCAACACATATCCCTCATAACAATGTTTTCAATGAGCCAATAATTTTGTAATTATGATTCAGTATGAGAAAATTATGCGAATTTTAGTGAAGATGCCTAGAAATTTATCGGCCACAAAGTTTCGCATTTTTCTTGAAAAGTTGCGAAATTACTGAGAGAATTGATAATGAGAAAATGAAATGTTTGATATTCTATTTATATAGGTTGCGGAGGAAATTTAGCACCTCAAACTGGGCTGACATGCAATTCAAAATTACAAATAATTAAATCATCTTTTGTTTCATCGGATGGGCCAAAAAGGCGTGGTGCACCAAATTCAAAAATTCATCTCTTCAACCGTAAGGAGTTAGAATATTCTATACATATCAAAGGAAATGGCTTGACGAGGACTATCTCCCTATAATGGCTTTATTTGAAAATTCTTTGTATAATAACCTTAAATTATTCAATTTGTTCAGGACATTAAAGACCCCACACATGAGGGTGCCAAATACCATACCACAAACTACAAGAGTTTCAAAGTCTTATTCAACGTATTCTTCAACATATCAAGGAACTTCCATGGGATCTAACTCTATCTACATCCCAATAGTTATATAACCACAAATAGGACCATACATCACCATCAACAAGCTACCAAGTGTATGGATTCAAGACCCAAGGCACCACAAGCAAGGGTTTCAAGGAGTTTTTCAAAGATATCATATAATATTTAAAGAAGATACTTTCTATGGACTTCAAGCCCATCACATAGGACTCCATCACCAAGTGATGATGGCATCATGACCAAATATTCCATGATATCAAAGGCTTCAACAATCATGGGCTTACAAACCACCA
The DNA here is from genome assembly GCA_001517045.1 of Pseudotsuga menziesii. Classification (NCBI taxonomy): domain Eukaryota; kingdom Viridiplantae; phylum Streptophyta; class Pinopsida; order Pinales; family Pinaceae; genus Pseudotsuga; species Pseudotsuga menziesii. Next base: position 1,222,305 of record LPNX011042019.1, on the reverse strand, counting down.
TATGTATGGATTACAAGACCCAAATCATTTCCAAATGCACCATCACTAATGATATAGTGCCCAATGGTCATCATGCTGCCATTTATGTGGGTGCCAAACCTTCTCACTCATAATGACCATCTTCAAGGGTTCCCTAATCCCAACAAGGGTTACATGGGCAATAAGCTTTGCATCAAGGGTTTAAACTCTTCATCAAGTCATTAATGAGCACATCATCGCATCTAAGGACCATTAAGCCATCAAATGCGGGTCTAAGGGATTCTTCAGGGCTTCTTCATCAAGAAAGGGGATTCATAGGCTTATTCAACCACCTCAACCACACTAGGATACCTCCAAGGGTCAAGATCCATCATGACATTAGCTGTGGGGTTTCTAGACCTTCTCATGGGGTACCATGAAACCATGAAAGAATGAATGACCACATAATGGGTCATTAATTCTTCTCCAACCCATATAGGGCTTCACCATCATCCACAAAGTATTTAGCACAATCTATAGAGTCTTCAGCACCATCAGTGAGGTATTCAGCATCTTTAGCAAGGTGGTGGCTACAAGATCCATCCTTTTGGGTACAAAGACCTTTTCAACTAGGTGCAAGGTGATTCAAGGCACAAACCCACTTTTTAAGGGGTCTAATGTCACATACCCCAATTTTGTAAAATTATGTAAATTTTTTTATTATATTCCTGAGACATTATATTAAATTTAATGCTAAGTAGGAATTGATGGCTCAACAGAGTCAACAGAATTGGAATGTAATTCAGAATATTTTTATTATTAATAAATAAATTATGGAGACAACAGCATGGGAGAGCTATTAAAAAGAGGTTACTGGTCACACCGGTGGATGGAACTAGGTGGAAGGAAAAAGACAAGTGGCAGCATCCTCAAACACTTCCTAAGTTGTAGGTGGCAACTTCCCTATATTTGGGGTCATGATCCCCCAAGAAAGTGGGATCAGAGCAGGTGGCTCATTAAATGACAGTTAACCCAAAAAAGACCTAGGAAATCTTTTAAAAGTACTCAATGAAGAGAGCTGAGGCTGCTCAGATATTTTCCAGAGAGAATTCATTCAGGTGAATGTTATTCAGGAAATTCATTGAGGAAGAGGGAAATACAGTAAGGAAGTTGTTCTAAGAGGATTGCTGCAGTAACTTGATTTTTGTTACAGCTTTTGGGCTGAGAGGACTGACTGATAGTTCTGAGTTAATACTAAGTTTGAAGACTGGTATCTGACTTTGCTGCACATATTTCCATCCAGGGAGACCAGAGCAAGCTCGGGGGTCCTAAGAAGTCATTGTCTGAGCGCTCTCCAAGAGTTGGTAGGGAAGAATGGCCTCCCATTGATGTTGTTGTCCCAGTTTAAACAGGTTATGTCACTTATCTCTTTATGTTTAATGAGTATGAATGGTTGCATGTTATGTTTTGTTATATGACTCAAGAGTTAGTTAGTTTAGTAATGTGATTATCTCAGGTTATTAGTAGTTAAATCTCTTGCAGAGTTAACGAATTACTGCATTTTTCCACATCTGGGTTCACCAAACCGTACTCCAGCACAGTATCTCGGTATTGAGAAGTAGTATCCTTCTGAACTGAGTTTCCTATTTAATTACTTTCCGTGACTACAAGTGTTTCACAAATTCATAATTTATTTTCTTATAAGTCTTGAAAAATATTTCCTAAGTACTATATCTTTGTTTCCAGTAAATGCTAGTTGTAATAAAGAAAAGATAGACTAAGTATTTATGCTGTTTAAATCTTGTAATTGTTTATCTTCCAGTTTGAAAGAATCTAACCTCTTAATACTGAAAAGAAAATACTGACAGTAGGATGTAATTTCTTATTGGTTATATTTTACAGTTAAATCCTAGAGGTGTTAGTTTGAATCTTGGTTAAGAATGCAGTTATTTAATTACTGAATCTTCTTTTATTTTTAACTAAGCTTAAACAGATTACAAAATTGTTATTCTATTTTCACATATGGTAAATGAATGTTATTATATACACAGGAAATTATGTATATATATGTATATAATATAAAAACTTAAAATATTGTATGAGTATTATGACAATATACTCAGGCATTATAACTAAATAGATAGACCAATCCAAAATAACAACAAATAATAATAATCATAGAAACATTGGTAAGAAGTAATATCATTATTATATCAATAATAATGTATTTATATTACATACACTATAAAAGCCTTACTAATGTAACAATTAAAGTAATATTTTATTATTACCATTGCAAAACTTAGACTAATTATACTCAATGTATAAATAAATAAGGTTTATGTATAAATAAACTATTTATACTCTGTGTATTACAAAATAAATAAATAATACTTGAAGACAATATTAAAATATAATAAGAGTATAACCGACTTACATAATTTGAAAGGTATGCACTTTACATTTACAGTTTCTAATAAATAGAAGTCAGGGTATAAAGCCAATACAGAAACCTTAACAACAAATCTATTTAACAATAAGTTGAAGAGTACTTTGACTACAGAATTCTTTATATAATGAGATAAATTACAGTATTGTAACATGACCAAGAACAATGCAAGAAAGTAGTATCAACAGCTATGATATAGGTTTAAGGGTATAAACCCTGTATATTATTTAAGAAGTTAATACATAATAAGTAAATCAAGGTACATAACCCTAACAGTAACATTATAAAAGAGTTTATAAACAGTAAAATAACTCAGATGTTTATTTTAAAAGAAAAGGTAAATAACAGAACAAGTAAATTGCTCGAATATCGAGCTTAACCAATATGGTAACATCCATATATTTTACTCACAGTTACCAATAGAGTTTATATTTTTTTATTATTTCATAATGTCAGATTAAGAAACTATACTTAATCTCAAACTGTAACATTAGGGTCGAACCCTATCAATCCAGTTTATACAAGTAAAATAAATACTAAGAGCTAAGACAATATTTTCACCTATGGCCGTATTATAAATCCACAATATAAGCTGTTATAAACCCATATTTTAAATTATTCTTGTACAGAGCATAGATTCAAAATGTATGTGATAAACAAACCAAAAGATAGAGGAAAGCATTATAAGAATTTATATTACAAAACTCTGGGTGAAAACCCTGAGCATTATGAGTACAGTAAAGGGAAACAAGATGTTGAGGTCATAACCTCATCCGGAGGCAGGAATACAGCCTAGTGATTTTTATGCAGTATTTCTTTTATAGTATCTTAAACACAGAAGAAAAATTAATAATACAAAACAAGATTTACACTCGCGGTCGAAGCTGGAGAGCTCTGTAAGAGAGCTAGGGTATTAACCCTCAATGTTTAACATTTAACTAACAACTAAAATCCATGAAGGTCAACAAGGGCCGCAACGACCAACCCATTGTAATCCCTTCAAGATTCACACAAGGTGGGAAAGCCATGAGGAGACCAGGGCTTACAGTGGCCCATGTTGCCATAACCCTCAATCCTGTGGGTTGCAGAGAAAGGTAGTAGACATATCTGCAAGATCCATTTAACAGCCAACTGTTAGTTACTATAGTAATGTAAAAGAAAAGCATTAACATTAATATTAACTTCAATATCGAAGAAAACGAATTTATTTAGTTACCTGGGCAGTGGGCCATCTCCCACAGTGATACCGCAACCGGCTTAAGACAAAAACCTGCAACTCGATGGAAAAGGAGCAACATTACAACACTCTTGACCTCAGACAGTAAAATAATCCCTACTAAACGATGGGTGGGACAAAACCCTATAGTTGCATTGTCCCTTCTATGCAAATAATACACAGTTTGCAAATAGCGTAAGCCACGCTACCTAAAAGGGAGATTCATGCCCATTGGAACAAAGGAAGGTAAGTATTATCACTTTTCAGAGCTTGAGTTAACAATGGAGATATCGCAGAGACAAGCAGCAAGTTATTTCACACTATAACCTCTTCACACAGTGCAGTAGATGGGTTAATGAAGAGTGGGAGCAGCAGGAGGATTGATAGCAGACCACGCGATGGCCAAATGGACCAGGAGGGTTGCAGAGCGGCCAAAGGCCGAAATAAAAGGAGAATGATGACTAGGTTTGGGTCAACTGCTTTTAAAAAACGTCAATACTTGGCTGAGGAGTGACCACGTAATACCTTTAATACATTGCATGCAGTGGGTTGAGACCTAATGTTCCACAACGAAATCGCCATTGATTGATTTTTCAACAAAATCATAGTGTTGAGATTTCCATATGATTGTTATACCATGGTATCACCTGTCACATAATTTTCAAACTGCGTACTTTAGATTAATGCATACAAAACTTTGCATTATAGATATTGTTCATGACTAAGTCTTGTAAATATTTAGACATAGAGGAATTGGTTTTAATTATAAAGGTTTTAAGAGCATTGGAATAATGTTAAGTTGTGGGTGTTTATAAAACTTACCACTATATTGCCATTTACCCTAGTCTCAAGTGAAGGTAAGAGATATATCATTTCTCTAAAGGTTATAAATAGTGGGTAATCAATTTGATTTTGGTTTACTCTAGTTCCTATTATTGATAATTGTTAATAGATTAGCAACCTTTTTAATAGTCTTAGAATCTTTGTGGTGATAATTAGACCTTATCACATTCTAAGCTCAAAAGAATTTTCGAGAAATTCTATAAGTAAATATGTGATAAGCAACTATGATATATATTAACCAAACTATGATATATATTAACCTTCTTGTTGATAGTATAGTCTTCAAATACTCACAAAGGGTTTGACTATGATAAGTTTAGAAATGATCCTAAAGGTGATTTGGTTTCTATCCAAGTGTCGATATTGGAAATAGAATAGTATATTAAAACAGTGCAATCTCTTAATTTATTAAGGAAGGAATTGTATCAAACAATAAACTTGTAAATGTTCCAAGCAAAAAAAGCATAGATCGATACTTGTATTATCTTATCATTTACAACTACAGTTGAAAATCTGAATGTGATGTAATATACACTTAATATGTTACAGTAACTATGAATAATAGAAGTAAACCTTTGATATGTGATTTTATACCATGCTAGCTATGAGAAAAGAAGTAATTATTACATTCTTACCTTTACCTTTAGTATAAACATTTAATGGTTTCATATTCTTTTAAACTTGTTAAACTCTATATATTTTTCTGTCTAGAAAAGTTTACTGTCATCTCTACGTGTAGAACTCCATTCTCTAGCAATGGGTCTTAAAGGAAACTTAATAAAAGTTTTACCTTTAGAAGCATGGCAACTCTGTCTAGCATGTATATACTTTCACTAAATAAATTATATATAGAAAATCATATTGTAAACTTCCGAGACTTGTTAACAGCGACCCGTACACCTTACCTGTATACCTATAATAGAAGAAAACTGCTGCGTTAGCTCGAAAGCTAAGTAAGCCCAGTCCTCATGACAAACCCTCCTTGTGGTCGTAAATAGAAAAACAGTCAGTAACTGGAAGAAACTGCTCTTTTAAGTTAAGTATAATCAAACATCATTCAGTTACAATTCTAAGTAACATAAAACTAATCAAACAGTTAATGACTGCATTTAATGAGAATTTATGCTATTTAAAAATTTTAAATTTTTCAGAATTTTTGGGGTTTTGACATGTGGTATCAGAGCATGGTTCAAACACTAGGCCTTGATGTGGCCCAACTAGTTTCCATAGAGTGGTAAAAATAACATACTAACCTGTATTTTGTTTTATGTGAAAAGCAGAAAATTTCTTTTTCTGAATCTAACAGGAAGGTATGGAGAAGTTAGGAGAATATGCTAAGGAGGAGTCTCCAAACACTGAGATAAGACAGATGTCTAGAGAACCTGTGATAGAGGAGGTAACTGCTCACTCCTCAGAGCTGATGTAGACTATAAAGGATTTAAAGACTGAAATGGAATCAGTCAAGAAGGAAAATGAAAGGATTCTGAAAACTCAAGAGGAGTTAAATCAGATTTTGATGTAAAAATTTCAGACTGAAGGGAGAAGCAAAAGATCTAAATCTGAAGAAGCTAGCCATCAGAAAGGATATAAAAAGATGAAACTGGCTAAAGCTGAAAGCAGTTCCTCATCTGAAGGATTCAGGGAACAACAAAGCTATTACTATACTAGTGACAGTAGTGAGGCTGAGTTGTATAAGAGAAAGAAAAAGTACAGGCCTTATGAAGAGATTTTCGGGGAGTTCAAAAAAATAAAACCCCCAACTTTCAATGGAGAAACTGAAAAAGGAGAAGAGGCAGAATCCTAGTTATCCGGGATGAGGAAATATTTTCAGATTTACAACTATTCAAATCAGCTGAAGGCAAGAATGGCCATCTATAATCTCTCTGGAAAGGCAGATATATGGTGGCAAAATCTGAAAAGAGTCAAGGGGATCAAAGAAAAAGAGGTCAATTGGAGTACCTTTAAAAGGTACTTCAAAAATAAATTTATGTCCGAACAATACTATGAAGAAAGGGCGAAAGAATTCTATGAGTTAAAGTTAGCATCCATGACTATGAAAGACTTAAACAGTAAATTCTTAAGTCTGTTAAGGTATGTGCCATATTTAGTTGATGAGAAACCTAAAGTACAACGGTTTCTCAGCTTCCTGCCATATCATATAAAGGACAGAATCGAATATGATAACCCCAAAACTCTGGAAGAAGCCATGCGAAAGGAAAATTTCTGTTTTGAACAGAACAAAAAGAAAGAAGGAATAGCCAACTGGAAGGATAAAAAGAACAGTAATCAGCCCGAGTTCAAGAAAAAAGAGTTTGTACCCCAGAAAAATTTCAGGAATAATAAGAACAGAAATCATTCTAATGGTAAGAACTTCCAGGGAAACAGAAATGGTGCTCCTAATAATTCCAATAATTCCAATAATTTCAAGGGCAAGGAAGCTTCAAACAATCATGGAAATTTCACTAAGAATTTCGAGCGGAAGGAGCCTGTTAAGTGTTGGGAGTGCAATGGCCCGCACTATGCTTCAGTCTGCCCAAATTAGAAGAAGCCAAACAACAATATTCATACTATACAAGATGAAATGACTATTGGATATTTTGCAAGGACTATGCCTCGAATCAATGCAGTGTTGGAGAACCGCCAAGTTGATTATCAAACTTCCATGGTGGAAGTAGAAGGTATGGTTAACAAAACCCCTGTAACTATTTTAATAGATCCAGGTGCTATTCTCAGTTACATTTCACCTAAGATAGTAGAAAAGTGTAATTTGACTGTTGAAAAGTTTGATAACTCCTGGTTAGTTCAATTAGCCATAGGGGCAAAAAGGAAAGTAACCTGTTATGTTAAGTAGTGTGCTTTAGATATGAATGATTTTAAAACTACTGTTAAGTTAAATGTTCTGCCACTTGGCTCGTATGACTTATTAATTGGTATGGATTGGTTAGAACAACACAGGGTAGTTTTAAATTATTTTGATAAAACATTTACGTGTGTAAATAATAATGAACCACCAGTAAGAGTTAAGGGTGTTCCTAGGAAAACTGTAATTAGGCAGATTTCTACCTTACAACTAAAAAGAGCAGTCAGAAAAGGGTGTAAATCCTATGCTGTAACTATTACAGATGAGGCAAATAAATCTGAAAAAGATAAAATAAAAATAGAGGATATTCCTATGTTAAATGAATTTATTGATGTTTTTCCAGAGGAAATTCCAGGATTACCTCCCAGGAGGGAACTAGATTTCACTATTGAGCTAGTACCAGGTGTTGTACCTAGCTCAAAAGCTCTGTATCGTATGAATATTCTGGAACTTAATGAATTAAAATCACAGTTAAAGGAATTAATAGATAAGAAGTATATTCGACCTAATGTTTCCCCTTGGGGAGCACCAATAATCTTTGTCAAAAAGAAAGACGAAACTATGCGACTCTGCATAGATTACCGTCAACTCAATAAAATGACAATTAAAAATAGATATCCATTGCCCCGCATAGATGATCTGTTTGATCAGCTGCGTGGAGCTACGGTGTTCTCTAAGATAGACCTGAGATCAGGATATCATCAGGTAAGAATTAAAGAAGAGGACATTTTCAAGATAGCCTTTAGGACAAGGTATGGACATTACGAATTTGTCATAATACCTTTTGGGCTTACAAATGCCCCAGTTGTCTTTATGTGCCTAATGAATAACATAATGCATAAATACTTAGATAAATTTGTTGGCGTATTCATCGATGACATCTTAATCTATTCTAAAAATGAAGAGGAACATAAGGAACACTTACGGATAGTTTTACAGGAACTGCGAGAGCAACAGCTCTTTGCAAAGTTCAATAAGTGTGATTTATTTAAGGATGAAATCCAGTACTTAGGTCACGTAGTGACTAAGGAAGGGATTTTTGTGGATCCTGAAAATATTCGGGCAATCGAAGATTGGCCAGTTCCAAAAGACGTAACAGATGTTAGGTCCTTCATGGGAATTACCGGTTACTACCGGAGATTCATTGAGGGCTTTTTAAAAATAGCTAATACAATCACTTCCTTGCAAAAGAAAGGCAAGAAATTTGATTGGAACTTAAAATGTGAGGAAAGTTTTAAGAAATTAAAAACTTTATTAACAACTGCGCCTATTCTAAGAATAGTATATCCTAATAAGGATTTTGTGGTATGCACCAATGCTTGTAAAGATGGTTTAGGAGGAGTGCTGAATCAGGATGGGCATGTCATTGCCTATGATTCCAAGAAGTTAAAGATCCATGAAAAGAATTATGCTACTTATGATTTAGAGCTTGTTGCTGTTATACATGCCTTAAAGATGTGGCGGCACCACTTAATAGGTAGAAAGTTTATTTTAATGACTTATAATAAAGGTCTGAAATACCTTTTAGATCATCCCAACTTAAATGCAAGACAAGCAAGATGGTTAGCCTTCTTAAGTGAATACGATTTCGAAATTCAACACATAAAAGGAAAAGAAAATAAAGTGGCTGATGCTTTGAGCAGAAATGCAAAGCTGAATTTTACAGTAGCAATCAGTACTTATGCTTCTGATTTAAATGAGAAGCTGACTGAAGGGATAAAATTGGATGAAATTTATCAAAAATTACAAGTTACAGTTAAAGAAGAACCTACAGAAAGTCTAATAAAAGGTTATAGTCTAAATAAAGATGGATTTTTATTGTTTAAAGACAGATTGTATGTGCCTAATGTGTCTAAGGTTAAATTGTTGATTCTGGATGAAGTTCATAAAACCCCTTACTCAGGGCATCCTGGCTACCAGAAGACTATCACCATGTTAAGTAAAGAATATTTCTGGCCTAATATGAAATCTGAAGTAGCTGAGTATATAGCTAGATGTTTGGACTGTCAACAAGTGAAAACAAAACACCAACATCCAGCTGGTTTATTGCAACCCTTGCATATTCCTTTTGGACAAGTTAAGTAAAGAAGCACACTTCATTCCTATCAAGACTACCTACAAGGCTGCCAATATAGAAGATATATTTCTAAAGCAGATTTTTAGGTTACATGGAGTACCTAAGGTTATTATTTCAGACAGGGATCCTAAATTCATAGGGAATTTCTGGAAATCCTTGTTTAAAGGCTTAAACACAATACTGAATTTTAGCACCTCTTTCCATCCTCAGACAGATGGACAGACAGAAAGAGTGAATCAGGTGTTGGAAGATCTGTTAAGAATGTATGTTAAGGATCAGCCAGGTAAGTGGGAGGATTACTTGCATTTAGCAGATTTTTCTTACAATAATAACTATCAATCCTCAGCTAAGTTCAGCCCATTTGAAATTCTGTATGGGTGTAAATGTAACACTCCTATCTCCTGGAATAATCCAGTAGATAGATTGGTGTTAGGGCCTGAATTATTGAAGGAAATGGAACAGATTGTGAAACAAGTGCAGGAAAAATTAAAGGTGGCACATGATCGACAAAAGAGCCAAGCAGATTTGAAAAGAACTCCTAAAGAGTTCTAGGTAGGTGAACACGTGCTCATAAAGGTAAGACCAAAGAAAATCTCCCTAAGACTGGGGAGTTGTGCAAAACTAGCACCACGTTACTGTGGTCCGTTTGAAATTCTATCCAGAATTGGTCAAGTTGCATATCAGTTAGTGTTACCACCTAATTTGAAAGTGCATAATGTTTTCCATATTTCTATTTTGAAAAAGTATGTTCATGATGCTACTCATGTAATTGATTGGAATGTTGTACAGGTGGAACCAGAAGGGAAGTTCTAGTGGAGCCAGACTGTATCCTCGGGAGGAGGGAAATTACTCTGTGGAACTGTGCCATTGGACAGGTGAAGGTGCAATGGAAGCACCTCAGTCCTAAAGAGGCTACATGGGAACTGGAAAGTAAGATGTGGGAGGCATACCCGAATCTGTTCCAGGAGGTTCCTGAGGAAGAAGAATAAGTAACATCGAGGATGATGTTACATTTTAAGGGGGTGTGTATGTCACATACCCCAATTTTGTAAAATTATGTAAATTGTTTTATTATATTCCTGAGACATTATATTAAATTTAATGCTAAGTAGGAATTGATGACTCAGCAGAGTCAACAGAATTGGAATGTAATTCAAAATATTTTTATTATTAATAAATAAATTATGGAGACAACAGCATGGAAGAGCTGTTAAAAAGAGGTTAATGGTCAAACTGGTGGATGGAACTAGGTGGAAGGAAAAAGACAAGTGGTAGCATCCTCAAACACTTCCTAAGTTGCAGGTGGAAAATTCCCTACATTTCGGGTCATGATCCCCCAAGAAAGTGGGATCAGAGCAGGTGGCTCATTAAATGACAGTTAACCCAAAAAAGACCTAGGCAATCTTTTAAAAGTACTCAATGAAGAGAGCTGAGGCTGCTCAGATATTTTCCAGAGAGAATTCATTCAGGTGAATGTTATTCAGGAAATTCATTGAGGAAGAGGGAAATACAGTAAGGAAGTTGTTCTAAGAATATTGCTGCAGTAACTTGATTTTTGTTACAACTTTTGGGCTGAGAGGACTGACTGATAGTTCTGAGTTAATACTGAGTTTGAAGACTGGTATCTGACTTTGCTGCACCTAGTTCCATCCAGGGAGACCAGAGAAAGCTCGGGGGTCCTGAGAAGTCGTTGTCTGACCGCTCTCCAGGAGTTGGTAGGGAGGAACGGCCTCCCATTGCTGTTGTTGTCCCAGTTTAAACAGGTTATGTCACTTATCTCTTTATGTTTAATGAGTATGAATGGTTGCATGTTATGTTTTGTTATATGACTGAAGAGTTAGTTAGTTTAGTAATGTGATTATCTCAGGTTATTAGTAGTTAAATCTGTTGTTGAGTTAAAGAATTACTGCGTTTTTCCACATCTGGGTTCACCAGACCGTACTCCAGCACAATATCTCAGTATTGAGAAGTAGTATCCTTCTGAACCGAGTTTCCTATTTAATTACTTTCTGTGACTACAAGTGTTTCAAAAATTCATAAGTTATTTTCTTATAAGTCTTGAAAACTATTTCCTAAGTACTGTATCTTTGTTTCCAGTAAATGCTAGTTGTAATAAAGAAAAGACAGACTAAGTATTTCTGATGTTTAAATCTTGTAATTGTTTATCTTCCAGTTTGAAAGAATCTAACCTATTAATACTGAAAAGACAATACTGACAGTAGGATGTAAATTCTTATTGGTTATATTTTACAGTTAAATCCTAGAGGTGTTAGTCTGTATCTTGGTTAAGAAGCAGTTATTTAATTACTGAATCTTCTTTTATTTTTAACTAAGCTTAAACAGATTACAAAATTGTTATTCTATTTTCACATATGGTAAATGAATGTTATTATATACACAGGAATTTATGTATATATATGTATATAAGATAAAACTTAAAATATTGTATGAGTATAATGAGAATATACTCAGGAATTATAACTAAATAGATAGACCAATCCAAAATAACAACAAATAATAATAATCATAGAAACATTGGTAAGAAGTAATATCATTATTATATCAATAATAATGTATTTCTATTACATACAGTATAAAATCCTTACTAATGTAACAATTAAAGTAATATTTTATTATTACCATTGCAAAACTTAGACTAATTATACTCAATGTATAAATAAATAAGGTTTATGTATAAATAAACTATTTATACTCTGTGTATTACAAAATAAATAAATAATACTTGAAGACAATATTAAAATATAATAAGAGTATAACCGACTTACATAATTTGAAAGGTATGCACTTTGCATTTACAGTTTCTAATAAATAGAAGTCAGGGTATAAAGCCAGTATAGAAACCTTAACAACAAATCTATTTAACAATAAGTTGAAGAGTACTTTGACTACAGAATTATTTATATAATAAGATAAATTACAGTATTGTAACATGACCAAGAACAATGCAAGAAAGTAGTATCAACAGCTATGATATAGGTTTAAGGGTATAAACCCTGTATATTATTTAAGAAGTTAATACATAATAAGTAAATCAAGGTACATAACCCTAACAGTAACATTATAAAAGAGTTTATAAACAGTAAAATAACTCAGATGTTTATTTTAAAAGAAAAGGTAAATAACAGAACAAGTAAATTGCTCGAATATCGAGCTTAACCAATATGGTAACATCCATATATTTTACTCATAGTTACCAACATAGTTTATATTTTTTTTTATTTCATAATGTCAGATTAAGAAACTGTACTTAATCTCAAACTGTGACATTAGGGTTGAACCCTATAAATTCAGTTTATACAAGTAAAATAAATACTAAGAGTTAAGACAATATTTTCATCTATGGTCGTATTATAAATCCACAATATAAGCTGTTATAAACCCATATTTTAAATTATTCCTGTACAGAGCATAGATTCAAAATGTATGTGATAAACAAACCAAAAGATACAGGAAAGCATTATAATAAGTTATATTACAAAAATCTGGGTGAAAACCCTGAGCATTATGAGTACAGTCAAGGGAAACAGGATGTTGAGGTCATAACCTCATCCGGAGGTAGGCATACAGCCTAGTGCTTTTTATGCAGTATTTCTTTTACATTATCTTAAACACAGAAGAAAAATTAATAATACAAAACAAGATTTACACTCACGGTCGAAGCCGGAGAGCTCTGTAAGAGAGCTAGGGTATTAACCCTCAATGTTTAACATTTAACTAACAACTAAAATCCATGAAGTTCAAGAAGGGTCGCGACGACCAACCCATCGTAATCCCTTGATGATTCACACAAAGTGGGCAAGCCGTGAAGAGACCAGGGCTTACCGTGGCCCGTGTTGCCGTAACCCTCATTCCTGTGGGTTGCAGAGAAAGGTAGCAGACATATCTGCAAGATTCATTTAACAACCGACTGTTAGTTACTATAGTAATGTAAAAGAAAAGAATTAACATTAATATTAACTTCAATATTGAAGAAAACGAATTTATTTAGTTTCCTGAGCAGTGGGCCATCTTCCACAATGATGCCGCGACCGGCTTAAGCCAAAAACCTGCAACTCGATGGCAAAGGAGCAACATTACAACACTCTTGACCTCAGACAGTACAAGAATCCCTACTAAACGATGGGCACTACAAAACCCTATAGCTGCATTGTCCCTTCTATGCAAATAATACACAGTTTGCAAACAACGTAAGCCACGCTACCTAAAAGGGAGATTCATGCCCATTGGAACGAAGGAAGGTAAGGATTATGACTGTTCAGAGCTCGAGTTAACAATGGAGATATCGCAGAGACAAGCAACAAGTTATTTCACACTATAACCTCTTCACACAGTGCAGTAAATGGGTTAATGAAGAGCGGGAGCAGCAGGAGGATTGATAGCAGACCATGCGACGACCAAATGGACCAGGAGGGTTGCAGAGCGGCCAAAGGCTGGAAGCAAAGGATAATGACGACTAGGGTTGGGTCAACTGCTTTTAAAAAATGTCAATACTTGGCTGAGGAGTGACCACGTAATACCTTTAATACATTGCATGCAGTGGGTTGAGACCTAATGTTCCACAAGGAAATCACCATTGATTGATTTTCCAACAAAATCATAGTGTTGAGATTTCCATATGATTGTTATACCATGGTATCACCTGCCACATGATTTTCAAACCGCGTACTTTAGATTAATGCATACAAAACTTTGCATTATAGATATTGTTCATGACTAAGTCTTGTAAGTATTTAGACATAGAGGAATTGGTTTTAATTATAAAGGTTTTAAGAGCATTGGAATAATGTTAAGTTGTGGGTGTTTATAAAACTTACCACTATATTTCCATTTACCCTAGTCTCAAGTGAAGGTAAGAGATATATCATTTCTCTAAAGGTTATAAATAGTGGGTAATCAATTTGATTTTGGTTTACTCTAGTTCCTATTATTTATACTTGTTAATAGATTAGCAACCTTTTTAATAGTCTTAGAATCTTTGTCGTGATAATTAGACCTTATCACATTCTAAGCTCAAAATAATTTATGAGAAATTCTATAAGTAAATATGTGATAAGCAACTATGATATATATTAACCAAACTATGATATATATTAACCTTCTTGTTGATAGTATAGTCTTCAAATACTCACAAAGGGGTTGACTATGATAAGTTTAGGAATGATCCTAAGGGTGATTTGGTTTCTATCCAAGTGTCGATGTTGGAAATAGAATATTATATTAAAACAGTGCAATCTCTTAATTTATTAAGGAAGGAATTGTATCAAACAATAAACTTGTAAATGTTTCAAGCAAGAAAAGCATAGATCGATACTTGTATTATCTTATCATTTACAACTACAGTTGAAAATCTGAATGTGATGTAATCTACACTTAATATGTTACAGTAACTATGAATAATAGAAGTAAACCTTTCATGTGTGATTTTCTACCATGCTAGCTGTGAGAAAAGAAGTAATTATTACATTCTTACCTTTACCTTTAGTATAAACATTTAATGGTTTCATATTCTTTTAAACTTGTTAAACTCTATATATTTTTCTGTCTAGAAAAGTTTACTGTCATCTCTATGTGTAGAACTCCATTCTCTAGCAATGGGTCTTAAAGGAAACTTAATAAAAGTTTTACCTTTAGAAGCATGGCAACTATGTCTAGCATGTATATACTTTCACTAAATAAATTATATATAGAAAATCATATTGTAAACTTCTGAGACGTGTTAATAGCGACCCGTACACCTTACCTGTATACCTGTAATAGAAGAAAACTGCTATGTTAGCTCGAAAGCTAAGTAAGCCCAGTCCTCATGACAAACCCACCTTGTGGTCGTAAACAGAAAAATAGTCAGTAACTAAAAGAAACTGCTCTTTTAAGTTAAGTATAATCAAACATCATTCAGTTACAATTCTAAGCAACATCAAACTAATCAAACAATTAATGACTGCATTTAATGAGAATTTATGCTATTTAAAAATTTTAAATTTTTCGGAATTTTTTGGGTTTTGACATCTAAGGCACTGCAAGTGAGACATGGTGGAATCAATGACAACCTATGGGGCCACTGCAATTCCATGTTGGAATCAATGACATTTTCATCAACAATCTCCCTCATTGTCATTGATTACAACCACTCATGCTCCCCCTGTGAGCATGCTCCATTTTTTTCTTCATCTCTCCCTTTGTATTCATCTCTCCCCCTTTGGTATCAATGGAAAAGGGTGTCCACATATCTGCATCTGAAATTACTGATCATTGCTCCCCCTATCAATATGCATGATCCAAGGACCTGTCTATATTCCTAGAGTAGCCATCCTTTCTTCTTTGAGTTCATCATCCAGCCTCATGAAATCAAGGTGTGATAAGGTATTTGAGAGGCCTTACACTTGTCTTGTCATATGGCAGCCATCCTCCCTGCACTAATCAAACTCTCCTATCTGTAACTGCTTGGTCTTCTTCAACCATACTTTCTTGTTGGAATATGTCCTTTCAACATTTGTTCCTTCCTTTGTACTAGCTTTCCTTAATGAGTTGTTTAGGAAACTTCTCAAGGGTTGTTTCCATGTACTCCAACAATTTTGAGCTTTGTTCCCAAGGCCACTGCAACTATAACACCTCATTCTACGACAATATGAAGTAATGTGACCAACATGGTTACATGTCCAACACCTGATTTGGTCCTAGGATATGTGTTAGGCCCCTTTCAAATGGGATATCCATGAATGTCTCTTAGTGAGGTGATAAACCTATTTATCCATATTATTATTAGTGTCTTGGATGCTAGTGATCACTGCATCCATCTTTTGTGCCATATGTTTTAGGATATCCACATCTTATTATTGCTTCCTAAGGTCCTCCTTGGTCTTAATGAATTCTTCTTCCTTAAATATCATATCGGGAAATTTCCTAGTCAACTGGTCAGTTAAGTTAGTCTATGTAGATGCAAGAAAGGAAAAACCTTTTGCATATAAAATATGGAAATTTACTGTTTCAATTCATGGATGTCCTTCTTCATCTTCTCTACTTTTACTTTGTATTCCTGTACCACCTTGGACATCTGATATTTCACTTCATGCACTGCCAATATATTTGGTGTCTGTAAATTTTCAGTTGCAGGAAATTTAATTATTTTTGATAATTTGTATTTCATTGTATTTTTCTTTCAACGAGTTCTCTAGATAGGTAGGATCAAGAGGTTCTATCCTGCTTTCCACTACTTCTTGTTACAATTCTGTAATTTTCATATGCTTGGACTTGTTGTCCACTTTCTCATTCTTGAGTTTCCTTTCCATCATGTTAAATGTTCCTTACATCTTGTTAACATTCATTGTGTATTTAACACATCTATAGAAAGCACCTAACATGTCTTTATATTCCATTAAATCTTATTTGTAGGACTAAAGGAATCCATATTGTAGGAACATTCAAATACCTCGCACTTTTCTAGATTTATCCTTCATCATGAAGTGGTTGGATCCAGAGAAACCATATTTAAGGTACCTTTATTCAAATCTATTATTGATAATAGCCTTGGATTCCAACTTAAAGATATCTCTTCTTTGGGGTACATATATGTTTTCAAGTGAACACTTTCAGTTCATATTTGATAAAAGAACCCACCAAGCCCAAATTTGAACATGGGAATCTCAGAAGAAGCTCCTTTCTCATGTGGTCATTGAGTAGTTGGGAATATTTCTATGGTGATGGCCATTTTTTTCAAGAATGAGGTCACCTTCCCTTGATATTTATGGGAAATGATAGATGACTGATTCTCTATCCTACGATTTTGGGAATTTGTCTTACCTCCCTTAGATTCCTCCATGTATACATAAGAAGAGGCCTCTATGTGAGACCAGTTTCATCCTATATATTGCTTAATTGGACTTGGAACCACCTACAACTTGGATTGGATATCTAACTAAAGGAATTTTTTGTACCACCTTCCAACTTTCTAGATTACCAATATTGTCTAATTTCTCTAGTGGTTGATGTGAGTATTCTACCAGTTTCACTTTCATTTTTTTTTCTAAGATGACCCCTCATGGATCATATGTCTATTTAAATCCTAGAGATAGGTTCAAATCCTTAATAACACCTTATACAATTGGTTTTGTTGATTTGGTCTTGATGAAAAATGAGACAACCTCCTTCGAAAGCTTAAATGTAATGACACTCTTGTTTTTGAAAATGTATATTTGATCATAGTCAAATCTCTAATGGATGTACTCCAATGAAAAAAATATAGGAGTAAAAAAATGGGAGCTGGTAAGGGGGAATTGCACATCCATATATTATAATTTTGGTGTGATTCTCAAATAAAAACAAATCCCCCATTGACGAGTCTAGACTCAACTGAAGTAGCTTTTTACACTTAGGAAATAATCTGGGGGAGGACTACCATACAAGACTAAGTGTACATAAAACATAAATTTATTCACAAACTCAAGGTATCTCTCATTGAGGAGAAGAACCCTGACTAACTTGACATTTATTTGGGGAAGAAGTCGAGAAAATCATAAATGATCATGTAGTATGTGCATTAAGTAGGATTGGTACCTAAAACATTTAATGGTGGAAAAGGTACTCAACTGGTTGTAAATCATTTTGGTGAGGAAGAGTGCAAAGTCTAACTTGACATTGGGCTCACCAAATAGGGGGGACATTTCAATTATCATACTGAATACAATATCATCAATCAAATTTTCATGGTTGTACCCAAGGACCTGGATGATCATTGGAAATGTCACATGAGACAATTTAGAGAAGAGTTCTAACTTTTAAGGGAGGGGCCCTAAAGGTAATTTAGCTCTAGCTGGAAGAAGGTATTTGAGAAAATTTTCTTTGTTTTGTATAGCCAACTCCCTATATTTGGTGTTGAAGGAGTCTTCATATAAGCATTATAGAGAGTTATAGTGATGAGCTATGGTTTGAGGAAGAAAAGGAGCAAATATCGGTTGAAGAGATGGCGAGTGAAGACAAATAATCCATCTTGACATTGTCAGTAGGCTGGTGAGTTTAGGGGGGAACACTGGAAGGGGGCCGTAACCCCCCCCTATCTATCCAATCACGAGAATATGGTTACATCCAAGAAGAGGAAAAGTGGTCAGGGAAAAGGGGAATGCGAGATCAGGGAGGCCAGCGATGGAGAGACATGATCATGTAGGGTGAAGACTGGATAAGTGGGTTGTCTCCCAAGATCCCAAACGATCCTGGCCCTTTATATATTATAATACAAGGTAAGATAAATGGTATAACTATGGAAGCAGAAATCCCTGATAGGAAAATTCATCGGGATATGCACAAGAGAGAGGGATCTAGTTCGACGAATCAAAAGTAATTGGAACCCCAAAGGGAATTATGATCTACACCTAGGATCTAATGGTTTCTTTACTGTAATATTTTTCAACCAAGAGGATCAAGACAAGATTCTTGAAGGAGGGCCTTACTTCTTTTTCTTGGTTTGGCTTTACCCTAGACCATGAAATGATAGGTTTAACCCAAAGAAAGAAGATATGAGGGTGGCCTTAGTGTGGATCCAATTGTTTTCCCTCCCATGTGAGTACTGGGATATGGAAATCATACAAGATATAGGTAACATGATAGGGGAATTCATAAAGGTAGCAGAACAGACGAAACGATAGAGGTATATTTCCTTCTACCATATATGTGTTTATATGGATCTATCTAAATAGCTTCCTGAATATATTAGCTTGAATTGGGAAGACGTGGAATGGGTGCAACCAATATATTACAAGCAAATACCAGTCAGATGCAGGTAGTGCCATGACTATGGTCACTTCAGTTGCAATTTCCCCAATATGAACCAACAGCCCCACCCAAATTATCATCCTCGGAGTAGGAAAAATACTAGATCGGATTCACAATAGAAGAAAAATATGTAGCACCAATGGGGATGGTTAAATAGTAAGAGCCCTTTCAAGATATTTGAGGAGAGGGAAGAAGAAGAAGAGAGGCAAAGAAAGGAAGAAGTACAAGAATGACCAAAGGAAGGAGAAGGAACTAGAGGAATAGATAAAGGCCATGAAGAAAAAAGGATTTGAGGATATGGAACTGGGGGAGCTAGATCTGGACAAAATTGAGGAGTATGAGAATAAGGGAAAGGGGTATGTTTCTAGAAGGAAATTGGAACTAATCCAAGAAGCAACCATTAAGACAAAGGCTTGACAATAACTAGGGATATCAATGGATTCTTAGAAGGGGAGAAAAATGAAGCAACTAGAGGATAATATGAAATAGGGTAGAAAGACAAGAAAACAAAGGATAGTGGAGATAGGGGTCAAACACATAGAGTCTGGCCAATACGTGACAATAGTAGTATCTTTTTCTGAAGTAAATAAAGTGAGCCAATGAAGATAATATCTTGGAATATAATGGTATGCAAACATCCCAGGAAAATCGAGACTATGGAAATGAATTTAAAAAAGGAAAAACCACTTTTTTTTTAAAGAGAGAAAGTGTAAATCAGAAACATTGGACAAGTTAGGACATAAGATATGGAAAGGAAGTAAGGTAATTGTGGTGGATTCCGTAGGTATGGCAAGAGGTTTAGCAATAATACGGAACCCTGACTCCATATGTTTGATGGATTGGAGGGAAAATCAATTTTTGATGATAGTAAGCTTAGCCATTCTTGAAACTAGGGTAAGGGGAACCCTTGTGAACGTGTATGGCCCGAGTTCCTTCCCAAAAAAATGGATTTTATAAATTTCTTAAGTTGGATAAAATATCAAATAGGTGAAATTACATGGATAATGGGATGGGAATTTATTCTGATAACTTCTCTGGGAGAAAAGAATAGGGGAAGGAGGATCATCGACAGATTTCAACAATCTTTCAGAGACGTTGTGGAACAAAGTCAACTAGTAGATATGGAGACTAGAAATGGACGATTTACAAAGAGATAAATAAGAGGAGGTACACATCACGTGCCCTCTAGAATAGACATATTCCTATTCTAAGAGGACATAGTCAGATATACGGGATAAATAAATGCCAGTGTCCTAATGGCAGCAGGATCAAACCATTGGCCCATAAGCTTACAATGGGATTAGTTGCATGACCCAATCATGAAATCATTTAGATTTGAATAATTATGGCTCAAACACAAATAATTCAAGGAGTAGGTATGGAAATGGTGGCAAGAGTTGGTTCCCCCTTGGGTACAGGGATGTATCAATTCCAGTAGAAGTTGAGCGTTCTCAAAGCTAGGATTTGCATGTGGAATAAATAAGACTTTGTGAATATATTCCAAGATAAGAAAAGTTTGATTGCAGGACTTGAAGACATTGAAAAAACAGGTTGGAGGAAGTTTGGGGAGCAGAAATTTGGCAGGAGGAGAAATATCTTCTCACTCAGCTCGAAATCTGGGAAAGACAAGAGGAATTTTTTTTGAAACAAAAATCAAGAAATTAGTGGGTTCAAGAAGGGGAAACGAACAAAAAATTATTCCACACCACGGTAATCCAAAACCAACAAATGTCAAATATTCAAAAATTAAGGAATACTAGTGGGGGACATGTAGAAACCAGGGGGATGATGGAGGAAGAATTGATACATCACTTTGAGGGAATCATGACCGAAGATCAAGCAGATAGAAAATAGGATATTGCTAAGATCATCAGACTTATGTTGGAAACAATGGTCACACTAAGATGGGGGATGAATCAGTGTGAGATCTCTTATAAAATGTTTACCTTATTTTAATCAATCAGGGTATATCAATCATTATGTCATCAATTGCATAATAAAATTCATCATGAGTCATAAGCACACCATTACTTCAAAAGAGACAAGAATATATGGAATTTTGATCTTTATTTATTCCACATGGAAGACAACAATCTTGTCAATTAGAATCAACACCAACTAATGAAAATAGCACCAACTCTCATAACAGGACCCAACCTAGTTTTCTTAGGTCCAACTAAGTAGGGTTTGAAAATTCCAATCCTCAAGTACAAGATTCTTATTTCATGCAATCATATGGATCTGTTTCACAACCAACCTCTGCTCTACACATCAATCTCTGCTCATCACTCTACTTGTCAACACTGCTCATCAAGCTCTGGTCAATATTCTCATCAATCTCTGGTCAATCTCCTCATCACTGTTTGCTCAAAAGTTCTTTTGAACAGATCTACTCATCAATGCTTCTCATCATTGTTGCTCATCAATGCTGCTCAAGTATCTCTACACCTCAACAATTCGCATCACTGTTGGTCATTATTTTCTGCTCATTAATACTATTGGTCAAGTTGGCCAATATTCCCATATACAAATCATTGTACACCTTAACATACATAGTTACTAAACATATGCTTTCACTAAACATAATTCATGCATCATCATGCATCATCACCATAGGTATGCATCATCACCATAGGTATGCATCATCCTCATAGGGTATGCATCCTCATCATCAAATATACATCATCATCATCTCAATGAGCACTGTTTATGCATCATCATCATCAATTATACATCATAGTGCATAGGAGAGCATACTCACACTATGGTATGCATGTACATCATATTGTATAGGAGTGCATCAACATCATAGAGTGTACATCATTATCACATGCATTATTATCATAAAGTGTATCATATCATACCATATAGGTATGCAAAATTATCATCATAGCCTCCACAATGACTCCAAATATATATACCAATATAGAGGCTCTCATGCTAAGATCAATGATGAATTCTATCCATGAGAGACATGTCCCATCATAAGAGAAACCCAAAATCATGAACCATACCTTTTCAGATATAAAAACGATAAAGAAAAAGTAGAAAACCAAAAATAAACTCTAGATCATGTCAACACACATCCCTCGTAACAAGGTTTCCAACGAGCCAATAATTTTGTAATTATGATTCCATATGTGAAAGTTATGCCAATTTTAGTGAAGATGCCCAGAAATTTATTGTCCACAAAGTTTTGCACTTTTCTCCAAAAGTTGCGAAAATACTGAGAGAATTGATAATGAGAAAATTAAATGTTTGATATTCTATTTATATATGTTGTGGAGGAAATTTAATACCTCAAACCAGGCCAACATGCAATTCAAAATTACAAATAATTAAATTATCGTTTGTTTCATCAGCTTACCCAAAAAGGCGGGATGCACCAACTTCAAAAATTCATCTCTTTAACCGTAAGGAGTTAGAACATTCTCCACATATCAATGGAAATGGCTTGACGAGGACGATCTCCCTATGATAGTTTTATTTGAAAATTATTGGTATAATACCCTTAAATTTGTTCAATTTGTTTAGGATGTTAAAGACCCCACACATGAGGGTGCCAAAGACCATACCACCAACTACAAGAGTTTCAAAGTATTATTCGAATTATTCTTCAATATATCAAGGCACATCCATGGGATCTACCTCCATCTACATACCAATATCCATATAACCACAAACATGACCATACATCACTATTAACAAGCTACCAAGTGTATGGGTTCAAGACCCAAGGAACCACATACAAGGGTTTCAAGGATTTTTTCAAAGATATCATATAATATTTAAACAAGATAATTTCCATGGAATTCAATCCCATCACAAAGGACTCCATCACCAAGTGATGAGGGCATCATGACCAAATATTCTATCCTATCAAAGGCTCCAATAATCATGGGATTACAAACCACCATATGTATGGATTCCAAGACCCAAATCATTTCCAAATGCACCATCAATGATCATATAGTGTCCAAGGTTCATCATGCCACCATTCCTGTGGGTTCCAAACCTTATCATTGATAATGACCATATTCAAGGGTTCCATGATCGCAACAAGGGCTACACAGGCATCAAGATATTCATCAAGGGTTCAAATCCTTCATCAAGTCATTAGTGACGACATCGTCGTATTTAAGCACCATTAATCCATCAAATGTGGGTCCAAGGTATTTTTCAGGGCTTCTTCATCAAGCAAAGGGATTCATAGGCTTCTTCAACCACCTCAACCACACTAGGATACCTCCAAGGTTCAATAACCATCATGACATCGCCTATGGGATTGCTAAACCTTCTCATGGGGTACCATGAAACCATCAGAGCATGAATGAACACATAATGGTTCATTAATTCTTCTCCAACCAATCTAGGGCTTCACCATCATCCACAAAGGCTTCAGCACCATCTCTAGGGTCTTCAGCACCATCAGTAGGGTATTCAACATCTTTAGCAAGGTGGTGGCTACAAGATCCAGCCTTGTGGGTATAGGGACTTTGTCAACTGGGTACAAGGTGATTCAAGGAACAAACCAACTTTGTAAGGGGTCCAAGGCACTGCAAGTGAGACTTCGTGGAATCAATGAAAACCTATGGGGCAACTGTAAGTCCATGTTTGCATCAATGAAATTTTCATCATTAGTCTCCCCCTTTGTCATTGATGACAACCACTCATGCTCCCATTTTGAGCATGTTCCCCCTTTGTCTTCATCTCTCCCTTTTATTTGTCTCTCCCCCTTTGGTATCAATGGAAAAGGGTATCCACATATCTACATCTAAAATTACTGATCATTGCTCCCCCATTCAATATGCACAATCCCAAGACTTGTCTGTAATCCTGGAGTAGCCATCCTTTCTTCTTTGAGTTCATCATCCATACCTTTATTGAAGTACTCTTGTTTGTTGTATTCTTCTTGATTGATCTATTTAGGGGATTTTCTGCTCATTCCTGATTTGTCTTTTCGGGTTCTAGTCTTTCCTTCTGATACTCTCTCTCCAACTTTAACCATATACCTTTGGCTCAAGTGTACTCCCCTAGACTTTCCTTCACTGAGCTGGGAATTCCATCCATGAGGAATTTCAAGGCTGTAGTATTGTCCTTCTTTTATTCCTTTTGTGAAGTTGATTTTCCCTTGTTGTTTGATGGATCAGGTGTATTGATCACAATCTCCCAAACATAAAACTTCTTCAGATACTCCTTCATCTTTCTCCTCCAATCGAAATATTCTATAACATCAATTATAGACACATCATTGCTTGATGACTCCACTTTTTCTTCCATTGTGTCTCTAGATCTCCTTCAAGCTTGCAAGGCTTGTGACAAATGCCTAGTCTGATACCAATTGTTTGACACAATGGACACACTGCGACGGGGGTTTGAATCAGTGTGAGAGAAATTATAAACTTTTTACTTTCTTTTGATCAATCAGAGTATAACAATAATTATTTCATCAATTGCATAATCAAATTCATCACGATTCATAAGCAAGACATCACATCAAAAGAGACACAAGAATATATGGAATTTTGATCTTTATTTATGGTACATGGAAGATAACAATATTCTTGATTACAATCAACACCAACTTATGAAAAGAGAACAAACTGTCATAACATGACCTAGCCTAGTTTTCTTAGCTCCAACTAAGAAGGGTCTGAGGAGTCCAATCCTCAAGTGCAAGATTCTTCTTGCAATAAATCATATGAATCTACTACACAACCAACCTCTAATATGCACATCAATATCTTCTCATCACTCTGCTATTCAAAAATTCTCACCAAGATCTATGCAATATTCTCATTAATCTCTGGTCAATATGCTCATCACTACTGCTAAACACTGTTGATCATCATTACTGGTTCTCATCACTACTGCTCAAGTATCTCTGCACATCAACTTTTCTCATCACTATTGGCCATTATTTTCTGCTCATTAATACTTCCGGTCAAGATGGTCAATCTGATCATGTACACATCATTATACACCTCAACATACACAATTACTGAACAAGTAATTATGCTCTTCTTTCACTGAAAATAAGGCATGCATTGTCATGCATCATCATAATAGGTATGCATCATCATCATAGGGTATGCATAATCATCATAGGTTATGCATCCTCATCATCAAATATACCTCATCATCATCATCAAGTATACATCATAGTGCATAGGAGAGTATCATCACATTATGGTACGCATGTACATCATATTGTATACGAGTGCATCAACATCATAGAGTGTACATCATTATCACATGCATTATAATCATAAAGTGTATCATATCATAGCATATAGGTATGAAAAATCATCATCATATCCTCCATAATGACTCCAAATATATATACCAATATAGACGCTGACATACTAAGATCAAAGATGAACTCTATCGATGAGAGACATGTGCCATCATAAGAAAAACCCAAAAGCATGAACCATACTTTTTCGAAGATCAAAATATGAATGAAAATAGAAAAACCAAAATAAAATATGTATTATGTCACCACATATCCCTCGTAACAAGATTTCAAACTTCAATGAGAAAGTTATGTCAATTTTAGTAAAGATGCCCCAAAAATTTCTCCTCCACAAAGTTTCACACTTTTCTCCCAGAGTTGTGAAAATATTGATGAATTGATAATGAAAAAATGAAATGTTTTATATTCTATTTATATAGGTTGTGGAGGAAATTTAGTACCTCAAACTAGTCTGACATGCAATTCAAAATTACAAATAATTAAATTCTCTTTTGCTTGGTCGACTGACCCAAAAAGGTGGGTCCCTACACCAACTTCAAAAATTCATATGTCTTCAACCGTAAGGAGTTAGAAGATGCTCCACATATCAAAGGAAATGTATTGAAAAGGACTATCGCTCTATGATGGATTTATTTGAAAATTATTGGTATAATACCCTTAAATTATTCAATATGTTCAGGACGTCAAAGGCCCCACACATGAGGGTGCCAAAGACCATACCACCAACTACAAGAGTTTCAAAGTCTTATTCAAACTATTATTCAACATATCAAGGCATGTCCATGGGATATACCTCCATCTACATATCAATATCCATGTAACCCCAAAGAGTACCATGCATCACCATCAATAAGTTACCAAGTGTCTAGGTTCAAGAACCAAGACACCACATACAATGGTTTCAAGGACTTTTTCAAAGATATCATATAATATTTAAACAATATACTTTCCATGGACTTCAATCCCATCACATAGGACTACATAACCAAGTAATGAGGGCTTCATGACAAAATATTGTCAATGTATTTGTAACTTCAGAATGTATTCACTTGTATATCTTATGTATTGTATTTCATTGTACGCCGATGTTCCTATTGGGAGAATCATTAATGTAATCAAGTCAAGTAAAGTCATAGAGTTTAACCCTCCTTTGTTGATCGGGGGGAAAAGTCCACACAGTTGAGTGGAACTAGGGTTATTAGAATCTCCTAGTGAAGTCGGCCATGGTAATTAATTGTCAAGTCAGAAACTAGTATAAATAGAGAGTGAGACTCTCTATTTGTAACACACACTCACTCAACTGTAGCACATGAGTGAGAGAAGAGAAGCTCGCACAAGTGAGAGAGAGAACAACTGTCAGAGATCATGTTTATATCTTTGGATTTTAATTTTACCATTAGTGCTCATTATATCTCTAAGGAAGTTGTGGGGTTTTCTCCTTTATGGTTTCCCTGAGGAAACATCTTTGTGTCTCTTGTGTTTATTGTTGTGCAGGTTATTCTCTTAGATAAGATCCTAAGATCATATTGCTTAAATGATAAAAATATAACATGGTATCATAGCTAACCTGAGAAGAAGACACTCTATGGCTACAAAATATAGGGCTTCTTATTTTTTGGGTCTCTCTCCACATATCATCAACAAAAGGAGGCTAGGCTAACTCTCCATTGAAGGGCACATCTTTCTGTTGAAGCAGAATTTGATTTCGGGCATTTTCAGTCACTACTGCGAGAAATTAGGGTTTTTCGTAGAAGAGGAATTTTTGAGTGAGCCTAGCATAGGATTTGTCTCCTCCTAAAAATAGAAATTTATATACTAAGATCGAAATATTTGGTTGGGTAAAACTTCAAGAAATTCAAACCCTAGTTTGACCTCGGACCAGAAAATCCTAAAATACTAAAACTAGTAGTTTTGGTACATTCGCTATATATAGATATTGGAGAAGGATCATAAGCCAAAACTTTTACAGGAAAAATAAACTTTTGTGGTGACCAATGTGTAAAAATTTCATCCTCATATTCTCTATATTATGGGAGATATGATTCCTCCAAATCAGGGTTCCAGCTTCTCCTAGGATTCATCCCTAAACAGGACACCTAGGGAGAATTGCTATATCTCAGGATACGAAGGTCCAAATCAAATTTTACTAGATGTTAAAAATAGATCACAAACTTTAATTTATTTGGTACAAGTTTCAGACTCCGAAGGTGAAACAGTGACACGTGGAAGTCCATACAAGTTCGCTATTCTAAACATTCCTGAAATAAGTCACCTTGGGAAAATGCTCATAAGTCTCCATTGGTGAAACCAATTATGCTAAAACCTATGGTTTTGGAAAGATAACAGACGAGGCTACCTCAGTGTGAGATTTTAGACATAGAGGAGTAGTAATTTATGATATATTGTAGAAAAAATATCAGACAATTCTATAGAATAAATTGAAGAAAACTCAGGCTTCAGATATTTTGCAGTTATGTTCATAGTTTTGGGAAAATGAGTATGATGCTTAGCTTGCCTTCAGGAAGCACATATTTCTATCCAATCATATCTAAAAGATTCCAAGTTTTTGAAATTTAGGGTTTCTCTGACAAACCCTAGATCGTCCAGATCCGAAAACAAGACAGACACCTCAAATCGGTAAGATCTAATCTTTTGCTATTTACATTTGAGGTTCTCATTTTAAAATGACCTATCAAACCAGCTTGATGACAAGCTTGGTGAAGTTGACAAATTCCAAGTATCGAAGTATAAGATCTCTATGATCCTTGAATAAATTGACTTGGATCAGTATTTCAATAAGAAAGGTCTAGGATCTAGAGGGAGATGAGGATAAGGATAAAGCCAAGAGAATCATTGCAGATTCTATTAAAGATCATCTCATCCCTCGTGTGTCAGCCTTGAAGACACCAAAAGGAATTTTTCGATGCAATGATGAAGCAATCGAAGAAGAATAAGATATTGTTATAACCACCTTGAATGGCCTCCCAGGATCATGGGATTCATTCATTCAAGGAATGTGTGCCAGAAGGAAGTGATTACCTTCAACAGACTCTAGGAAGAGTGCACACAAGAAGAAGCTTGACTCATAATAAGAGAAGAGAATATGGGAGAAACTGAAGATCAAGCACTCATGATTCAAAGAAGATCCCTCAAGCGATGAGGAATATGAAGAACTCAAATATTGAAGAACCTCTTATCCATCTTAGCATTTGGATAAGAAATGATGTTGTTATGAATGAAGAAAATGATGAAGTTGAAGGCTCAAGAAGGAGTCTACACAAAAAACAAATAAAGATAACTATTCAATTGTCATTTCATGATATTATTTGGTTATGCATTTGTTTATATTCAATTTAGGTGTTATGCATGATAGAATGTCTGCATTAATGACAATATACTACTAATATGCATGTGATGGGTAACTTAGCACATGGTGCTATACAACTCTCTATTGCTACTTATCTAGAATGAAACCTCTTTGCTGGCATATTGGATTAGTGCACAATCTCAATGATGTCGTGGTAGAGATGGAAGGAATTTAGAAATTTTCCTTGAGATATGGATGAATGTTGTATTGGCTAAAATAGTTGCATGAATATATCATTATGTATAAGAATTTTCCATTATGAATATACCTTATGAAATGTTTCTAACTATATGACTGGTGCATTTGAATTGTAGGAAAGATCGCGTACAATCGCCTACAAGAAAAGAAGGATGAGACTTGTTCCGAAGAACAAGTGATGACAATTTGAGAAATAATCCAAGATGAAGAATAATATGATGATATGTTTAAGGAAGTAAAGAGGTCTCAGACAAAATGCAGTTATGTGACACTATTGAGTGACATCATTGATGCAGAACCTTATAGCTATGAAGAAATAGCCAAGAAGAAAGGGAAGGAGTGTACCATGTCAAGAAGAATGATGTCTAGGATGCGGTATCAAGACATGAAGGGAAGTTTGTAGTATATTCCATATGGATCTACAATATCCCGCATACAATAGATGGAAACATTGTAGGATACAAGGAAATATTCGTAGCATGAGGATTCTCACAGAAAGAAGGAATAGACTATGAAGAGAAATTTGTAGCCACTGTAACTTGAGACACATGACAGGGAGACTCATGTGTGCAAATTAAATAAGGCCTTGTACGATCTCAGAAGGCACACATGGGATAACACGTACATGAGGAGCTTGAATATCAACTAGAGTGATGAAGATACTAACCTTTGCTACAAGGTTGAAAATGAAAGCCTATAGAGGATGACAAGCTCACAGATGGATGCGAGAAGAAATTTTGAAAAGGTCCAGGATCTTCGTATCCAGTGACCCTAGATGGATACATAAAATATTAGTAGAATAGGAAGCTACTTGTCACTCCAATACAGAATGTTTCAATACATAGAGTATGAAAGGAAGAGGGAGAATGATGCTCCGCTTCAGTGGGAGTGACTGTAGAAGATCCCGAGGTTTGACATGGTATGACAGGATGGACGGATTACTGATGGATCTTGACTTTACTGATAGTAAAGAAGATTCCAACCTTTGCTTCAAGGTTGAAGTTTAAATACCAGGGATGCTCTTGTTATATGTCGATGACCTATTCCTAACAGGTAAATAGGAACTCATTAAGGATGCAAGAAGGAGACTTGTTGTCGAGTTTGAAGATGAAATACTTGCGTATGATGCACTACTTTCTAGGCATGGAGGTGTGGAAGAATGCAGATGGAATATCCCTGGGACAAGGGAAGTATGCAGTAGAGATCCTGAAGAGGTTAAGGATGATGGACTGCAAGGCCATGACCACACATATGGCATTGAACCTGAAGCTATTGAGTGATGCTTCATTAGAGTCGTTTGATGCTACGATGTATTGTCAGATGATTGGGTCCTTGATGTACTTAATGAATACGATATCATATACTTGTTTTTTTATGAACAAATTGAGCCAGTTCCTGACAGATCCGAGACATGTTCACCTGATTGCTGCAAAGCATATTCTAAGGTACCTGAAGGGTACAGTTGATTATGGGCTCAGGTATGAAGCGAATCATAAGATTAAACTAGAGGGTTATGTGGATTAGGATTTGGTAGGAAGTTCCATTGATAGAAAGAGAAATTCAAGGTGTTTCTTCAGTATGAGATCAGGTGTGATCTCTTGTTTTAGCAAGAAGAAGTCTTGCATGGCACTGAGAATAGCCGAGGAAAAATATGTTCCCACTTGCTCGACTATTTGGGAGGTAGTATGTTTCTTTTGAAAACTACTATTTGATTTGATTGATATGACTTGAATTTTTTATACAGAGAGGAGCAGTGAAGCTCTAGTATGTGATCTAGATTGATATCTCTCAAAAGAGGGAGCTCCAGCATAGCCGGTGAGGCAGGTTGTCTAAGCATAAAATCCTAGCGAAGCTCGTAGGTGGCTCAGATGTGAATAGTCCTATAGGTTGTCCTCAGATGTAATAATTAATGGAGAATATCACAAGTTATCCTTGGATGTAATCAACCCTGATGTAATTCTATTCTAGAAATGGCCAGAGTGAAGTTTAAGTACTTCAGGGAGAAACTTGGTGTTCTCCAGATCGAGGTTACTTCCAAGAGGAAGTGATGAGTCCATGTGCCTTTCTGACATGGTGGTAGGATTGGTTCCTCCCATGGTCATATGTAAGTGTTGTGCCTTTCTAACATGGTGGTAGGATTGGTTCCTCCCATGGTCATATATAAGTGATGTTCCTTTCTGACATGGTGGTAGGATTGATTCCTCCCATGGTCAAATGTAAGTGTTGAGCTTTTCCTCAGATGGTAGTAGGTGTGTCCTACCATGCCAGTGAATGTAAGTGTAGAGCCTTTCCCCATATGGTAGTAGGTGTGTCCTACCATGCCAGTGAATGTAAGTGCAAAGCCTTTCCCTGGATGGTAGTAGGTGTGTCCTACCATGCTAACATATGTAAGTGTAGACCCTTTCCCTATATGGTAGTAGCTGTGTCCTATCATGCCATTGGATGTAAGTGTTGGGGCCTTTCCCTGGATGGTAGTAAGTGTGTCCTACCATGCTAGTGTATGTAATTGCTGGGGCATTTCCCTGGAGTGTAGTAGGTGTGTCCTACCATGACAATGGATCTAAGTGTTAGAGCCTTTCCCATATGGTAATAGGTGTTTCCTATCATGCTAGTGTATGTAAGTGTTGGAGCCTTTCCTATATGGTAGTAGGTGTGTCCTACCATGCCTATGGATATAATTGTTGAAGCCTTTCTCAGATGGTAGTAGGTGTGTCCTACCATTCCCATGATATAGGTGTTGAAGTAGAAGACCTACATGGAGGCTAGGCCGACAACCAGCATGAAAAATGGCTGGCATTGTAGAACTTCCTATGATGAGAAGAATTGAGAGATAACACCATTTTCTTGAGATAGTGGGAGCAATGGTGATGATGATGATCCAGTATGATGATGATCCAGCTTTGATGATGATCTAGTCTGATGATGATCAATTTTTGATGATGATCCAATGATGATGATCCAGTGATGATGATGATCCAGCTTTGATGATGATCCTGTGATGAAGACTTGTGCTACTGAACTGTGTCAAGAGAATACCTTCCTAGTTAAGAGGGAGTGTTGATGTATTTGTAACTTCGGAATGTATTCACTTGTATATATTATGTATTGTATTTCATTTTACCTCGATGTTCCTATCAGAATAATCATTAATGTAATCAAGTCATGTAAATTCATAGAGGTTAACCCTTCTTTGTTTATCGGGGGGGAAAGTCCCCACAGTTGAGGGGCACTAGGGTTATTAGAGTCTCCTAGTGAAGTCAGCCCCGGTAAGTAATTTCCAAGTCAGAAACTATTATAAATCGAGAGCGAGCCTCTCTATTTGTAACATACACTCACTCAATTGTATCACATGAGTGAGAGAAGAGAAGCTCACACAAGTGAGAGAGAGAACAGCTGTCGGAGATCATATTTCTATCTTTGGGTTTTAATTTTTCCATTGGTGCTCATTATATCTCTGAGGAAGTTGTGGGGTTTTCTCCTTTATGGTTTCCCCAAGGAAAACTCTTTGTGTCTCTTGTATCATGTGATTATTGTTGTGCATGTTATTCCTCAGATAAGATCCGGATATCATATTGCTTAAATGATAAAATTCTAACAAATATTCCATCATATCAAATTCTCCAACATTCATGGGCTTACAAACCACCATATGTATGGATTCCAAGACCCAAATCATTTCCAAATGCATGATTAGTGATCCAATAGTGTCCAAGGGTCATCATGCCACCATTTATGTGGGTTCCAAACCTTCACAATCTCCAAGGTTTCCATGACCCCAACAAGGGATACACAGGAATCAATATCTTCATCAAAGGTTCCAAGTCTTCATCAAGTCATTAATCACCACATCATCACCTTTAAGGACCATTAAGCCATAAAATGTGGGTCCAAGGGCTTCTTTAGTTCTTCTTCATTAAGAAAGAGGCTTCATAGGATTCTTCAACCACCTCAACCACACTAGAAGACCTCCAAGGTTCAAGATCTATCATGACATTAGTTGTGGGGTTGCTAGACCTTCTCCTGGGGTACTATGACACTATCAGAGCATGAATGACCATAGAATGAGTCATTAATTCTTCTCCATCCCATATAGAGCTTCACCACCATCCGCAAAGTCTTAAGCACCATCTCCAAGGTCTTTAGCACCATCAGCAGGGTCTTTAGCATCTTTAGCAAGGTGGTGGCTACAAGATTGATCGTTTTGGGTACATGGACCTTGTAAGCTGGGTATAAGGTGCTTCAAGGCACAAACCCACTTTGTAATGGATACAAGGCACTACAACTGAGACTTGGTGGCATCAATGAGAACATTTGGGGGCATTGCAAGTCCATGTTGGCATCAATAACAATTTCATAAACAAATTTAACCTAGGGTCATCACCTAAGAGCACAACGAGATGTTGATAAATCCCATTGACCTTCAGGAGGTGGAGGAGGAGATGAACCATATGGATCTTGGGAAACCACCAAGACTAGATGTATCCACAACTAATTTCTTCGATCAATTTTGGCACCTGATAAAACAAGAGGTGTGATCAATAGTGGAGGAATCAAGGAGATCCTAGTGATTTTTGAAGGATTTTAATGCTACCTTCTTGGCCCTTATTCCTAAAGTGGAAGTAGTTGACTCCCCTAGAAATTTTAGACCCATAGCCATGTGCAATGTTATTTATAAAATCATTTCAAAATTTATAGTCAATAGACTAAATATGATTCTCCCCTGTCTGATCATCCCGAAACAGTCAAGGTTCGTTGAAGGAAGGTATTATGGACGGAATTATCCTGGTCCATGGAACCATTCATTCTTTGAAAGAAACCAAAAACCTGGGCATCCTAGTTAAATTGGATATAGCTAAATCTTAGCATAAGCCAAGCTAGAAATACATCAAAAGTATGTTAGGGGCCTATGGTTTCCGAAGGGAATGGATTGAATGGATTATGAACTTGGCCACCACTATTTTCTACTCAATTCGGTTGAATGGATCTCCTACTGGAATTATGAATCCTTCCCAAGCGATACGACGGGGGGATCCCATGTCCCCGTTCCTCTTCATTTTAATGGAAGAAGTGATTAGTAGGTTAATCCAAGACCAATTGTCTAGAGGAGAGATTAGGGGGTTAACTATCCATGAGGGGATGAATAAACACACATCAATAGTTTGTAGATGATACAATGTTAATGGGGAACCCTTAATTCCAAGAGGCCCAAGCCTTTAAGAAAAGTCTGACGCTTTTTTCTAAGGCCTCGGGTCTTGAAGTTAACCTTGAAAAATATCAGGTTTTCTTCTTTAATTCATCCAAGGTCTCCCAAAGGAATATAGTGCAGATCCTTGGATTCACCAAAGGTTCTCTCCCGTCTAAATACCTGGGAGCTCCACTTGTTGAAGAAACCATTAGGAGGGTATCCTGGCATGATCTGATTGATAGGATGAGGAGTAAGTTGGCGAGTTGGGCACTAATACCTCTAAACATCCCAAGTCGCTTGATATTAGTAAAATCATTCCTTCGGGCGATGTCAATATATCTCTTCTCATTTATTTCAACACCTAAGGAAATTATTAAGGAAATTTGTGGCCTTCATAGATATTTAATCTGGGGAGGAAGGGAAGAGAAGGATAATTTTTACCTAGTGGGATGGAATAAAGTTTGTCATCGCAAGGAAGATGGGGTTTGGGCATCATGGACCAAGAGGTGGTGAGTGAAATTCAAAGAGAAAATATCTGGTGGATATGGTGTAACCAAACCTCAGAACCTCAGAATAAATTATGGCATGTGAAGTATGCTCAAGACAAACTAACCTGTGATTTAGTCTTATTCAATGAGGAAAAGGCGGGATCAAACATATGGATGAAGGATCAGAGTAACAAGAAGCTAGTTCAAGACCAGATTTTTTGTAAAATTAGATACGGTAGGCTCGTGAACTCTTGGGATGACTCATGGAATCAATGTCCAAAATTAGGGGAAGATCCCAGATGGCCGACTATAAGGGAAGGAAGCCTAGGATAAGTAAAAACTAAGGTGTACCAATATTGGTAAGAAACACACTTAGTTGATCATAGGAAATGCTTGGAGCAAGAGTTGTGTGAAAGAATAACAAACAACAAGGATACCCCGACCTTCCTAGGTGTTCTTAAGGAAATATTTATTCATAAGCAGGTAGGAGAAGATAAGTTAAGATGGGGTTATATTCCAAAGGGAACTTTTAGCATCAAGGAAGCTTACAACAACAAAACAAGAAATGAGAAAGAGAGGGAAGAAATATGGGAGAATATCTAGAATATGAACCCATGGACAAAGACAACCACCTTTAGCTAGCTGGTTTTTAGACAAAGGATTCAAACGGGAGAAAATATCAGGAACCGGGGGATTCATGGCCCCTCCCAATTACCTTTATGCCTCAACAACGAAGAAAGAATGAATCATCTCCTGGATTTTTTTCCCTTCTCAACTTTGCTATGGGATAGGGGAGCGATGATAATCCATAGAAGTGACCAAATCTGGGGTCATCCGGACCTAACCCTTAAGGTATGGAACATCAAAGATTTCAAAAACTCAATATTGGGCATGCTATGGATGATGTTTTGGGGGATGTTTCTATGGAATCCATGGAAGGATTTAAATAGTTGTATATTCAAGGATAAAAAAAATTGAAGAGGAAGTTTGGTAGAGTCTTGTCAATAGCCTTCAAGAGACGATTAGAAGCAAGCGATGAGGAGAGAGGGACAAGGATCTCATAAAGGCGGAGGCCCATATAGCTATAGGATGGGGAATTTTTATGAAATTCCTTCAGGGGTTGAAAAGAAAAAAACAAGTTTTTCAGCCGTACATCCCGAGCTTTTGGTCTCCTCCGCCACTAGTCACTTTCAAGGTTAACTTTGACAGAGCATCAAGGGGAAACCTAGGAGAAACTAGGTATGGGGGAGTTTGCAGGGATGCAACAGGAGGTATCATGAAAATATACTATGGATTTGTTGGGGTTGATACTAACAACTCAACTGATTTGGAAGGTATTATTTAGGCCCTAAAGCTTTTGTCTAGGTGTTGATGGCCTAGGCTTGTAGTCTGTTAGATAAACTACAGGAAATCAACATAAGGAGATAATCCAACCAGAAAGACTTCAAATGAATCCCATGCAGAGGTGATTCTATCCCCGAGTTGTTTGGGGTGACTACCTCCTATGGATACAAGGCCTCCACTAGCACAAGGTTTGTTCATATGCAAATGGATATGTTCTTCCTCTAAGGAAGATCTGGTAAAGTTTTGAAGTAATTGGACACTAAACTAAACTGTCTGAGGAAACTTAGACAGTGATTGTAAATAACTTTGAGTAGAACAATTATGATGTATGATTTATGAAAACTAAATAGTAACCAGACATATAAAATATAGATCAAGCATGTTCCTTTAGTCAACCTTGAATGAAACTGAACAATAAAAATTGCAATTCTTTATTCAAAGTATTTAAATGTACATAATGGTTTAGTCAGACAATACCAATTGAAAAATCATCATTAGGGATAAATTGATTGTTCAATATTTGCTTAAAATGACATATGAATTAAATAAAAACATTTATTCAGTGCACATTTAACATGTTAATATTGTAATGAAACATCAGTAGAATATTTAATGAATAAGAAACATGTGATAAATCTATCAGAAATATAGAAGAGTGACTAAAATTCATGAAATAAATTTGATGAATAACCAGAAACATAACATAAGTAACAATGTAAGTTTTATTAAACTATAATGATTTACAATATTGCCAAAATTATATATCTTTCCTCATATCTCCTTCGCAGTCCCTTCTCCTATTGTTCTCCTAGAATCAATCACGCGAGGCCCCCTCTTAGGAGACACCCTTCCCTTTAAATAATTATTACAATATTTTTACGAAGGAGAAAAATATTCCCAAGATATGGGATTACAAAATATCCAATTTAGGATTTTCCAAGGAAAAACTAACACTTGGAAAATTCATCCAACAAATCCTAAATATTGTGATATTGGGCATGTTCCAAGTGCGTCTCATATTTGGAAATTAGATATCTGATTTCTCTCTTCTTGATATTTGCCCACTCTTGGAGAAAGAGGTCAATCCTCGTCTGTGAGGTGAGAGGCGGCTCGATCCATTTCTTGATCTTGTCGAAGCGAAGATGACTAATGTGTTGGATTTGATCCTTAAATTCATCAAAGTCG
>LPNX011042019.1:1157491-1179944 GCA_001517045.1 Pseudotsuga menziesii | reverse complement strand
TTCCTCCAAAATTAATAAATATTATTTTATTATTTTAACTATTATTTTATTAATTCTTTTTAGGAGGCCCATTTTGAGTTGAAATTTCCTCTAATGGGATGAAGAGATGGAAGTTGTGACATATGTGATGGGTTCAGGGAAGGAAGTTTTGGGGATGGAAGAACTATTAAGTTGTGAAACTAAAGAGTAGGTTGTGAGGATATGGAATTAGTATGCAATTCAAATGTTGTTGAAATAATAGGTGAAGTGGAAAGAGATATAGAAATAGGCATGTTTTCATATACTAATGTTTTTCCATTGGTGGCGGAAAGAATGTGGGACAAATTAATTTTAGAAAAAGTGTGTTGCGGAAACAAAGTCTCAAAAATATTCCCAGCTGGATGGGTGGTTGAAACAACTAATGATATGTTGGTGGGAATGGTAATAGGACAGACATAGGTAGAAGGAGAAATATCCTCTTCAAGGTCACTCTCAATATCTTGTACCTCAATATTGGTTGGGGGGCGTTGATCCACTTGTTGAATTGGTTGGACCTGCATAATTTGTTGTTCTTTTAGAACTGGATGTTCTACCCTTTGGATCACTTGTGGTGGAGGCTTAGGGATTGTTTCCTGTACTTGTACTTGTGGAATGGCCTCTTAAAATTTCTACCTCTTTGGTTGTGGTTGAACAATTGCTAACTATGCCTGCACTTCTAAGCTGAGTTTTTCTAAACTCTTCTTGAAATTTGTTGATCTGTGTAGGACCTAAAGTGTTGATGAAGGTTGTGTTCTTATAGGACCTTTGAGAACAGACTTACCCTTTTCCTTATATTGCTCAGCAAGAGCAGAGGAAGAGATGGATAATGACTCTTTATCCTCCTTTTCTATTGTTTTCTTCTGTAAATTTTATTGCACTATTAAATTGAGCTTCCTGTAATGTAACACAGTGGTTTTCAGCTCCTTTTAATATTGGAAGATAAAATTCTTCTCCTGAGGAGTGGGGATCTTTCTCATCGCCTCCGAGAAATCATTGGTACCTCTGTAGATAGAATCATAAGGGAATTCTCGATGGACATAAGCTATCTTCGTATGTTCCTGCACAAAGTGGTTTTCCAAGAATTCGTTAGGATCATGCATCCTTTTAGGTGCCTCCCCTAGATTCATTTCAGAAGTTTCCTTGCCAAGAATGGTAGCATGCATGGAATTTTACATAGTGAGGAATCCAAAGTTAAGTGGAAACTTGGGCTAACACTTCCTCTTGGTTGTTGCAAGCTTTGGGAAGAACCCATCAATGACATTTTGAAAGGATATATCTTGAAGCACCATTCTATCTAGCATTATCCTTGGCAGCAGATGCACCATTTTTATGCCCCAAATCCAGATGTAGGATAAATATTCCCCCACATACCAATCCCCCATGATGGATATTAGTTCTCTCACTCTTTCTAAAAAAGTGGGGGCATCCCCTTTTAAAATATTTTGATAAATTGACCCAATGAAGTGGTCACAAATTTCATAAATTTGAGGAACAAATTTTCCTCCCATAAAATTGAGCAGTATATATGAACATGAGGTGAAATCCTGGTCCAGATCCATCCCATTACCGGGAATGAAGATGCTGCACAAAATATGTCCATCACATACCCTGATAAATAGAATGAAGGATTCCTGGATGCCAGGTTCTTCTGATACTTCTCAATTTCTTCCTTCAAAACAACTAAGATAATTTGCGCCCAATTGAACGATTTCCCTGTAGTCAATATATGGTGAGCTATGGGATCCCATTTGGTTTTTAAACACTCTAAAATTGGCTAATATATACAACCTGTAAAGCATGGTCACTAGCAGAGAGAATGGCTCCCTAAACCAGGAAATAGGGTAGGATTTGTCAGCTTTAGGGATGAACTCTGTAGGTTTTTCCATCCAGGATTTAATCATTTCTTTGAATTTAAACTAGGTCATGGTCACATCAAGGAATTGGGAATTCAATAGTTGTTGGGGTTGTTTAATATCATATGCTTTTGCAAAAACCTCAAGGTGGAAGGAATCTATTTGGCTCTGAGCATGGTCCTCAAAAGAACGTTCTTTAGGGTTCACATGATCAAGCTCCCAATTGACCGGGTCTGTGTAAGGCATAAAAGGAGGTATGGATGCAATACAATGGAGCTGGGAATTGCTAATAGTAGTGTAGGCAGGCTGGTCATGGGTAATGGTGGACAAAAAATCATTAGCAAAAAATGGAGTAAATTATGGACCAGTCCAAATAGTAGGTTTCTGACATCCATCGACTGGGGTCAAATAAGATGTCAGTGTTTGGGTCCTTATTGTTTTGCTCATCCAGAGCGGTATTAGATTTTGTATTTGTGGACATGTTTGCAGATTGGGAACTAAAATCTGATACAAATTTAGAGACCATAATTACAAATTTACCCATGGTAGAAAATAACATAATTTAACCACTGAGAATTTGAGAAATTTGAAAAACTTACCCATGGATAGCTTGAAAACTAAAGGATTGGTGGGATCGATGAGAAAATCATAGTAAAAATTACAAGCACAGTAAAAATTGCAGCTGAAATTGGTGAACGATTCATAAATTCAAAAAATTTAAATATTCGAAGCCTTAACGGTGAAATAGATTTGTGCCGTAGATATTGATAAAATTGATGGTTGAGATTAGAGTGGGAAACCAAAATGCGGAGATGAATTTTAACAAATTTATTCGATCTTGATTTTCGCAATCCGCAATCTGAAATGCGGGCAGCGGAATGCGGAATGAAATTTGTAATCAGAAATAGATTTGTTAACTTCTGAGATACGCAATCCCCATTTGCGAGAAGGAAATTTTGCAATTTTACTACTTATTGAGTTTCTGATTTCCACAATCCGCATTGCAGGTTGCAGAAATGCGGAACCGAAAAAAATGAAATTTTATTCACGGAAAGAATTTATGCATCCACAATTTGTATTTGCAGGTTGTGAAAAAACCATTTTTCAAAACCTCCAAAAACAATTCCCACTATCTGTATTGCGGATTATAGAATGCGGGTTGTGGGGTAGCACAAATAACAAGCAAAAAGTTTCTCTTGTAGTCTGCAAAACTCAAAAAATACAAGGATTTGATTCAAATTTATTAAAATCCAAAACATAATACTTACAGTAGTTATGAGTAAAACCACATGGGAAAAAACATAATCTTAAAGGTTACCTTAGTAAATGAATGGGGATCCCATTTTCTCAACTGAAATGGGATCTGTTGCTGCCAAGAACACTAGGGAAGGCTGGTTCTCAGTTACAGTGGAGGCAGACTCCAAAATCATTATCCTAATGGTGAAAAAACTATCCATGGGTCAATCAGTGGAAAAGGTCACCACTAGTTGGCATCTTCTAAGTAGGCTAGAAACCATGATATGTCTCATCACTACCCATTATGATATGTCATTCATCTATGTCAAGAGGGAATCCAATAAGGTTGATGACCTCATGGCCAATATAGGGGTATATGGATGTCGGTACCTAAGGGTAGGAATATTGGATGAATTTGGAAGTAAAGAGTGGGTAAACCAATGCAGACACCTAGCGAACACAGATCATGCAGCGACGGGATAGGAGGAAGGAAACAGACAGGTGATGCACAACCACAGTAGGTGGTAGCAAAGGGATGTGACAGATATGTCAGGAAGCCCATGATAATTATATAAAAATAACCGAAAAATATCCACCTACATCCGATCATGGTTCAAGAAAGTACAGGGACCATTGAAGGAAGGGATATAGACAGGATACAATCCATCCCCCAATCTAGATAATGAATATCCTCATCATGCACGAAACCGAGAGCAGTACAGATCCCAGAGGTATAAAGGATGGGAAAAAGGGGGGGAGGAACCTATTAGTTATATAAATTATGGGTTTCTTATCTTTATTAGAGAGACAAAGATGAGGGATTTCCCTCTGCACTTCATGCAGTCCTGTCAAGGAATTTTGTTTTGCTACTGGTGAGCCCACCCAGACAATGATAAGAGCTTGGTTTGTTTTCATTAGAATTCCTGATCTTGATAGACACCCCCTACAAGTGAAAAGGATGCCTCCAAATAGGCAAGTTAATGGTGGATTCGGGGTGGGATCATGGTCTAGGGGGGAAGAAGGGAAAGGAAATGTTGGTGGAAGGAGGGTAGGAAATGGGGTAAGAGTCACTAATGCTCAAGCCCAGGCTAGAGCTGCAGAAATTTTCTTCTAGGAGTGCATACTACTGGTGGTCTGTGATGAATTAGAAGCCATTGAAAAGGAGTTGTGGGATGAGGTGAAGACCATCCCCATGGAGGAAATTCGATCTGAGGTATAAGAATGGGTGATGGATCCCGGATCCACTGCAGGGGCAGCATCATCCTATGACATGATGCTCATGTTATACTAGGTAATGAAAAATATCATGCCTCATGTATGCATGAATGGAGAAGGAAAAATCCAGGGAGACCAGGAACCGGTATAGGAATGGAAGGAGAATTATCAAGATAGTTGTTTGATGCATTGAAAGATGGATATGAGGGAAACCAAGATGGTCCTAAGATTCTATGCCCCCAATTTGGAGAATGTTGAGGAAGGTCGAACCAACAAGAGTGGGAACCATAGCCACAAGATAGAGAATAATGCGGACCCGAAGGAGCAGGCGGAATCCGGGAAGGGTAAAAGGATTGACTTGGGAAGCTCAGGTGGTGAGGACCATGGCCAAGTTTCTGTTTGAATTAAAGATGATCAATATAGTACTTTACTATGTTTTAGTTTCTTTTTTTAGCAGATTTAGATTAGAAATATAAGTATAGAACAATTATGAAGAAAATAGGTTCTATTTTTGAAATCCAAACCAGAACATATTGGAGATGTTTTGATGTTATAGTTGTTAGAATTGCATGATGATTTTGGAACTCTACAAGAGCACCATGTAACCAGTTTTTATAAGTAATAGAGTCCTTTTATTTACAAGAACAATTACTATAGATATTTGTATAGGGTTGATTATATCATCACTTGGATGAATTCTTTTTTAATTGGGCACACAACAGTTCCATCTTAGGACACTATGGTTTTTTCTCTTGGGAATAAAGCTCCATGCACCAAGTGACCAATTCAAGGAGTTGACACTTTTTAGGGACATTTGGAAAGGGTAGACCCAAATCCCAAAGGTTTAAGAAATCCCATCCTTCATTAAAGTGGAGCTCTATTTCACTGGTATCCCAGTGCATATCTGGAGTTGTGACTATGGTATCAAAAAATTCACCTAGCACATCTGCCAAGTTAACGTATTGTGAGTAAACTTTTCTTAAGGTTTATGGAGCAAGATATTATGATAAGAGGATATTGTGAGAGATTAAAGTGGATATTTTTCAAGTTTAACAAGGAAATCAAGGTTCTTATATGGATGTATGTATGCAGTGCACAAAGGTGGGTTATTGGTAATTTACAACAATCTCATAGATTTGAAAATTTGAATTATAAAGGATTTAAGGGATATTTACATTCAAATTTGGCACATTAAATATAGGGGAACATGGTATGATATCATTGGTTTAGGTGACCTTGTGTAGGCTCACATTTAAAATTTTGGTCATTGGGATCCCAAACATGTGGTAAGATCATTTATTAGTAGGGGGAAAGACAACTTGGTGGGTGGTCCCCTTTTTTTGCATTAGAGGTGGTAAGCAGTTTTAGACTAGGAGGAGGAGTGGTTTTGTATATCCACTTTTGGAATCCTAGACACTTCTGAAGGAACCATGTGTCCTAGGTAGTATTTATTTAGGCTAGTTAATTTTACTTAACATTCAATCAAGTTGAGAAGCTTGAATGGTTTTGGGCCATATAACCTCTAACAAACAAATCTTCATCATTAGTCTGTCATGCAACTTGTTCAGAGTGGATATTTTCTTTACATCACATCAGCTGTAAGATGTGGCCCCCTTTGTTTGCATTAGAGGTGGCAAGCAGTTTTAGACTAGGAGGAGGAGTGGTTTTATAAATCCACTTTTGTAATCCTAGACACTTCTGAAGGCACAATGTGTCCTAGGTAGTATTTCTTTAGGCTCATTCATTTTAATTAACATTCAATAAAGTTGAGCATCTTGAGTCTTTTTTGTTCATAGATCCTATAACAAACATATCTTCATGATTATTCTATCATGCAACTTGTTGGGAGTGGATCTTTTCTTTACATCACATCAGATGTCAGCTTTCGAGCCACATGTACCTTCCATAAGTTCAAGTAAGTGGTTTCAGTATCATGAGAAGGCTGTCTTCCAAATCCACTTTTGGGAGCCTGAAAAATTCTAAAGGAACTGTGCATTCCAAATAGTATGTTTTTAATCTTGTGCTCATTAATTATCATATGAGCACTTTCACAAGATTGAAAGCTTGTGGACTATCGATCTAACATCTAATGATCTGAGTTATTGATCTCCTTTTTCCTTTGCAACCATTGTTGGAAATATA
This sequence comes from Pseudotsuga menziesii, assembly GCA_001517045.1. NCBI lineage: Eukaryota > Viridiplantae > Streptophyta > Pinopsida > Pinales > Pinaceae > Pseudotsuga > Pseudotsuga menziesii. The sequence goes on along the minus strand of LPNX011042019.1, from coordinate 1,173,480 downwards.
CATTGAGGTTGTTTCTTTGTCCCAAGTACTTTATTTGTAACTCTTCTAGCCAATGATCATCACCGCCTATAATTTTGAGGACTGCTTGCATATTTCCTTGATTATGCAATCCATTTCAAGAATATTAAATAAAAAAATATGATACTCTTCTAGTTCTAGCTGGTCACACCCTAGTGCTTGATGGATCCTGTTATGATTGTATTGCTCTTTGTTATTATTCCCCAGTAAAATTAGTATTGGTACTAGCAATACTTACCATATTTGACATGATGATCCAAGATGGATTTTTTGGGTCATGGTTTAAAGTCTTTCATTAATCAAATGCATTGTATTGTTTCCATGGTCATTGTGAGAATACTCATTTTTTATCATAATGTCTCAAAGTTTATTTTTGTTAAGTCCATAAAAGGGTTATAAATTTTTTTAAATAATATTACAATTGTTTATTGTACGTAAATTATCTTCTATGCTCATCTAAATAACAATACAATGAGATTATCTCTATCAATTTATAATATGTCGAAACATAATCATGATAATAACATTAGTAGTATGGAATTCCCTATATTACTTATAAAACGTCAAATCATATTCAAGATAATAACATTAGTGACCTATAAATCCCTTATCACAATAACGATAATGACATTAACTAGAGGGAGTTCCAAAGAAACATAGTCCCTCCATAAGAATAGATACATTGTCTGTTGTAGAAAGAATATGCCAAGAGCACTTTAATTGTAGCTTAGTGAACCGGACACCGTACATATCCGTAAACTTATGTATATTTGATATCCTACATAAGGGATAAATGATGAATCCCAAGAATAATTGCACAACCTTCCAAAAAGAATCGAAATGTGTCTCTGGAGGGAGGGAGGGAGAGATGAGTGTTTTACATGCAATTCATTCAATTTCCAAGTGATAGTGACATGATATTGGCACAAAAGAGAAACAAAACATGTTCTCACTTCAATTTGAAGTGAGCAAATAATCCTGAAGCTTTCTCTATTACTAGCTTCTGAACAGATGAACTATACACCAATTCTACTTTATTGTGCAAAGGATATAATAAATCAGAATGAAACTTGAGGATGAGTGCCTATTTCGAATCCTAGATGGAGAGTTGCACCTATAGCTTGCAAAACATTGAAATTTATTGTTACACCCTCTGCTCTGGTTGGAAAAGTTTTGAATTTGTATCCATTTGGATTAGACCCCTTGGATATAACCCCATGGATAGAATCAATTACGAAGGGCTATGCAACAACACCAAATTTGATGCCCAATAATTGGGAACTATTTTAATAAAACCTTCAGATATTTGAATAAATATGACTTATATGAATGGTATGAAATGAGGTCTACTGATATCTATGTTGCTTTCTAACAAGGAATATTTATGTTGGTTGCTGGATTCTTTTTTCTAAAAGAAATGCCCATACCAGTTTGGTGCTATCCCATGTCATATATTGTCTTCAACTCTTGGGCATTACAGGTGCACATAACAACTGTTATACACTTCCTAATTTATTGATGATTTTTGTTTAGGGAAATGATGTTTTCCCTTCTTTCAAGTAGGGCCAATACAAAAATGACTTGATTGGACTTGACTTCAAACCGCATACTGCGGGAATTCCCAAAATCAAAATCGACTATATCTTGAAAAATATGTTTGAAATCAATACAAAGCGGTCCAAATGGGTGGATTTTATCATCATATTCTCAATGATTTTTTTATCTTTCCCAACATCTTTTTCCTTTTATCAAATACAATGAGAAGCTTGGTCCTTCCTTGTGAGCACGCTTTGTAAACACAAGATGAGGTCAATAGGAAAGCAAGCCTCCATGAACACCATAAGGCTTGCTACCCCAACTAGTGATTCTGGTGATGCCGCATCATCTCCATCTTGAACCAGAAACACCAGTTTGGGTATGCTCAAAGATTGCTCCTGATCATTTTCCAACTCTATCTAGTCTAGAAGCTATGATGGATTATTTGTATGTAGAATATGGATTCTAAGGATAGCCATTTTCAAAAATTAAATTTATGACCAGCCCTGTCGCACAGGAAGAAAACATGAAGTTAAAAAAAGGACAATAGCCAAGTTACAGGCTGCATTGAATGCTGAACTATTGTTTACACCACCGCCAGCCATAAGAGAACCTGAAAAGAAAGTAGGGGGGGGTTGCTGATAATTCCATGAAAGCAAAGTGATCCAAATATTTTATATATGGTGTCAAAAACGTGATGGCCATAAATATTTAATACATAACTTATTTTTTTGTTTTAATTATGGGATTTAACATGCAGATTTCCTTGCTTAAAGGAATACTATCATCCTTAAGTATTTGTTTAAAAGAGAGATCCATCCATAGGATTTATATTTTTTTGGAAGTTGTGTGAACACTTTTATAAAGAAGGTGATATGACTTGGATTCATGCTAACCTTACAAAGGGTTCTAGGAGGCTAGTTGTATCCTCTCACTTCCAACACCAATAAAGGGAGTGTTTAAGTAGGTATGATGATTTAACTATGTATGTATATGCACACATAGCTATATGAGCGAGGGTAATAAGTTGCATCAGAAAGGGAGTGTTCGCAAGGGAGTAGTGTTTATAAAGTATTCTTGATTAAAAAGACCATATTGGATGCATGGAAGGGGATAAGAATTCCACATTGATGGCGACTGAATATTCTCTACGAATTTTTATATAAATAAATATAGAATCCAAGGGATTTATAATCCTTTATACAAAAACATCCTGAAGCCAAGAGTTAGAAGTTGCACTATTATGGATGAAAAGGAAGTATTCTAAATGAAATTGAAGGGAGAGATTATGAGGAAGGAAATGGAGTTCGGGTTAAATACCACAGCTTAGATCTCAAAAAGAGAGCTCATTAAGAAGCTCATTCATGCTGGTAGTCAGGTAAGTATATCAAGAAAGTCATTAAGAATCTCATTCATGCTAGTAGTCAGGTAAGTAGATCAAGCAAGTCTATTTCTTGAGTATGAATCAAAATATAGAAAACCCTAAGCACGAGAAGGAGCTATAAGTTCGGTTATTCTTAATTCAATCAATAAGTTAAGGGTCAGAAGTTGCAATATTCTCTTTAGTATTGAATCTCTTGTATTCGATCAATCAAGGGAAAGAGGATGAACTTAAGTCCACGATGTTGAAGTATGTTTTATTATACACACTCCCTACTAGACGAGCTAGAGACTCTACTTAAATCAATGGATACTAGATGTTGATGAAGGTAAGGACTTAAAGAAAATGAAATAATAGAGACATGCACTTACAACATTAGATTTCCTCTTGTATTGTATTCTTCAACTGCTCAGTAATAAATATCATACGCAAAGCATTCTGCAATGTATATCTTGTTGTTGTATTAATGTATATCCAGACAGACCTCAACAAGCGATACAAACAAACAAGAATCGTAGGCATAGGTATTCACTAGCCCTGGGACTCAACTAAGCTCATGATAGGGAGTGGTAAGGTAGGAAATAATGAATTCCAGCAAGCACTTTTCTTGTATTCCTTCAAGCAAAGGAGACTCCTAGAAGAGGGAAGAAAGAAGGTAAGGAAGACAAGCATACCAACATGAAGCCAGGTCACTACAGTTGAATGTTGTATATGTGATATGTTGTAAGAATGTTGCACAGGTGATACGAAGTAAGGGAATACAGGTGTCGAGCATGCACAATTTATGGGTATCATATCATGCACACCAACATCATAGCGATCATAACATAATTGAATGAAAAATAATTATAACATAAAATGTTACAAAACTAATGTTAACTAAAAGTTAACAATAATTCATCTATGAATTTCATATTACCGATTTGCATAAGAAATATATAGTAGTTTCCTAGATTAATAAGAGTGGCCTCGATTTGAGGCCAAATAAGATCTCAATTAATTTGATTGGTTTTGAGTAGAGGCTAGTTCACATTTCGATGAGAAAATACATTGATTTATGTGTAAAATAAATTCAAAAAACAATAGACCCACTTAAAACATAGGTTGCATCTTTGATTTGTGAGTAGATCAACTTTAGTTTAAGTGAATACTAATTCAAAAGATGGAAATTCCTTTCATAGAGTCCCTACTATCCTGCGCCAAAGACTAATAACATGAAATTCCATATCAATTTGTAATAAAACTAAACAATTATTAAGAAATTAGTCGATACTTTATAGGATTTTTTTCCCAATTATATTCATGGAAAAAAGTGATGTAGGAGCAGTAATACATCCTTAGTACATATTTTTGACCTTAGACTAACTTCATTTTCTTTCATGCAATGATATCCTATGGTTTAGACTTACAGGTGAAAACGCGAAGTTGGGTAACACTTCTGTGAGAATTGGGTGCCTAAACAACATAGCGGACGTTATTCAGCCGAATAACTATATTTATTTAGCCAAATAATGAAGTTATTCAGTTGAATAATAATAGTTATTAGGTCGAATAATGAATCCTTTATTCGGCCGAATAATGAATCCTTTATTTGTCCAAATAACATTTAATGGTGAACCGTTTAATTTGACAGAACATATTGTCGAACCGTTTATTCGGCCGAACAATTATTCAACCGAACAATTATTCGGCTGAACAACTATTCGCTTGAATAATTGTTCGACAGAATAATTGTTCGATCAAATAATTTTTCCGCATAAAAGGTCAGCTACGGCCTCATTTTCGTTGTTTTCTCCTGCAGCGATTTTCCCTCGTCCTCATCCTCCCACCACCCATCTCTCCACCCCATATCACCACCCGATTGGTTGTTTGTTGCTTGTCATCCCCCTCCACATCACCCAGCCACTTGACATGTACATCCGCCATCCTGGCACCCCTCTACCTGTCTGGTTTGCTCTCTGCGTGGAGGTCTGTTCATGGAGGTCGCTTCATGGAGGTCTGTTCGGCATGGAGGTCTGTTTGTGGAGGTGTTCATGGTATTTTCGTGGTGTGGTCTTGCTGTGTTTCCCCTTGTCAGGTAAATATGTGTGTTCATTGTAATTAAAGAAAAATCTATGTGTTCATTGTAAATTATTGTTATGTCTGTTGTTCTTAATTTTGGTTATATAAATGCATAGATGATAAATAAACTCCATTAAATGTTCATGCTATTAAAATGATAAATTATGTTTTGCTATAGCTAATAGCAATGTCATGGTTAATATACTTCACTATCCCTTTGTAGATGATTTAATTAGAGTGTTATCTTTTAAATGGAAGAACAGTATATATTTTAGAATTTATGAGACTACCTTAGTTGGGAATTAATTACACGAGATTGCACAGGCAGTTTATTCCTTTATCAACAACAATGAGCTCGCTGCTTATTCCTTTATTAATTAGAAAATTTTGATTTATTGTTGTTAGATCGACTTGAACTGTCACTGAATTGATCTCATATTTTTTTTTTGACATTGATAGAGTTGTATAGTGTTGTATGAATCTTAGTTGAATGAGATAAATGTTAAAGAGTAGCATTGATACTCTGGTATTTAATAAGAGTACAAGACTGTCTTACTTTTTCTTGTCACTAACAGCTTTTTCATAGTTTCATTTGTAATATGGGAACAACTAGTCATAGTTCCATTTGCAATCTGGTAGACATTGAAGTGTTCTGGCTCCATATCTGGAAAAGAGAGAGGACAAATTATTTCCACAACTTGGCATTGACCTTGACATGACAAACAAGGAACCTAAGGAAATTGATAGAGTTGTTGAACTCTGTCCATTTGGACAGAGTTGATCAGCTCTGTCCATTTGGACAGAGTTGATCAGCTCTGTCCATTTGGACAGAGTTGTTGAACTCTGTCCAAATGGATAGAGTTGATTAACTCTGTCCAAATGAACAGAATTGATGAACTCTGTCCAAATGGACAGAGTTGAACTCTATCGATTTGGACAGAGTTGATCAGCTTTGTCCATTTGGACAAAGCTAATTATCTATCTCCATTTGGACAGAGTTCATCAACTCTGTCCAAATGCACAGAGCTGATCAACTCCCTAAGTAAACAACTTATTTCTTCATGTTTTTTCATTGGTAGGGGACAGGATTTCAAAACCTTTTCATTTCACGTCTTTCCTGAGTCACAACTTCAGCTGTAGTGTAATAACTATATAGTTTTGTCCATAAGCTCTTCTACTTAGTTTAGTCCATAAAACTACTAGATGAAGTATAAGTCCCATGGCACTTTATGAATATCTTAGTCCATGATGCATTGCATTAAGTTCCATTTCCATTTCATGCTTTTCCAAAACATAGAGAGAAAAGGTTAGATAGAGAAAGGCAAGTTTAAAGAAGTAATTGCTTTATCTTCTTATGGGGATGGAGACCAAAACAACCAGAAGTGTAACGTAAAACCATAGGGATAGGTTGGACTAATGGGGGGGAATCCATAGGCCTATGTAGTCAGTCCCTAGTTGCTCACCTTAGTCCAAGTTTAAATCTATATGTCCTTTCCATCTAATGTGATAAATCCATGAAATCACAATATCTGATTGATAGTAGTCAGTATTGAAACTGAACATGAGTGCAAAAGAAGAAATAGAAGCTCTATCTATATTTAATAGTGATGCTCTCTCTAACAACTCTATAATGACTAGGTAGCTAGTAGCCAGCAGTAGTATCTGTCTGTAGAGTAGGTAAGTACTTGCACTTACCTTAGACTACTTTTTTATACTTAGCAAAATGTAGTTCATGCAGAGTTCATCAACTCTTTCCCTGATAACTTTACTTAGCAAAACGTATTTTAGTACGTTTTATATAAATCATAAACAAAAAACATTATTACACATAAAACATCAAATTTTCTGATTACCGATCTGTTTGATCTTATGTGTTTTTAATCTAAATCATAAAAGAAACATATAACTTGTATAATGCTTATTAGTTATCAGTTTGTATTTACTATTCTATTAGGATATTGTGCAATTTTTTAACTTTAATCTTAGTTCATAGGTATTATAAGGAATATATTCGTTCATCCACTCTGTCCATGGACAGAGTCGATGAACTCTGTCCACATGGAGTGATGAACATAACTCTATCCATGCAGAGTTCATCAACTCTGAATTTGATCAGTTTACTTAGCATAAGGGTTTTTTTATGATTTTATGGAATAACGAAAATTTTTGTAGTTGACATAAAGAAATGTAGCTTTAATTTCATATTTGATGATATTGTTTCCATTAATTTTAAAAATCTAAAATACATCAAAAACACAGATATTGCTACGTTAATTTCTCATACATCCAACAATAGTGTAGTTATTTTTATTTTAAGAACTGTTAGATAATATTAGGGACATATATGTCTTTATTAAAAATGTAGTTTTAAAAATCTAAAACACATCAAAAACACAGAAATTGCTACATTAATTTCTCATACATCCAACAATGGTGTAGTTATTTTCATTTTAAGAACTATTAGATAATATGAGGGACATCTAGGTAATAAAAACTTAGTTTTAATAGTAGCTAGTTCTCTAAAGTTGAGGAATTAACATGCAGAATTTGAATATGTTATGAGTCGATATATTAGATAATATCAAGGACATATAGGTCTTTATTAAAAACTTAGTTTTTTAGTGGCTAGGTATTTGAAGATGGGGAATTAAGATGTAGAATTTGAATATGATATGAGTTGATTTGTGTAATCTTGTAGATATCATATCAAATGGAAACAGATAATAAATTAGCTTTAATCATTTAAACAACTATTAGATAATATTAGGGATATCTAGGTCCTTATTAAAATCTTAGTTTTTATAGTAACTAGGTCTTTGAAGTTGAATAATTAACATATAGAAATTGATATTTGTGTAAACTTGTAGATATCATATCCAATGGAAAGAGATCAGCCTTTGAGACAAAAGCGTAGGAGGTCATCACATTCTTCAGGAGTTGGTGACCAACATGAAAATCGAAGACTATCGACTTCACCTCGGGATTTAATCTTATTGTATAGTTCTCATTCATTTAATCATCGACATGGCGATAGTGGTAGAGATGATTCCCCCTTATCATCTATGGGTGAACATGGATCTCGACCTTCTATACGGGAGACAAGCATGGAAGCAGAGCAAGGTTTGCAAGAGGCTTGTCATCCTACACAGGGTGGTGAAGGCCAAGCAAGGATGCAATATGTCCAGCTAGCTGAGTGTTGTACACCCATTACGACCTATTTATCAGATTTACCGGAGGAGATTCCATGGGAAAGTGGTCTTCAACAAACGACCCTTGAAAGTTGTCGAGCTCACTATGACAAGCTGCAAAATGATCTTTCTAGTTTGGATCTCGCTCCAGAGAACAAACAAAGAATAGAAATGGTTTTGCAATCATTACAAAAATTCATTGAGGTATATGAGGATTTTGGACGAAAAACAGATGGTTTTGTTGCTTTGATGCAAATAAGAAAGGCACAAGTGATGGGTCCAGACAAGTGGGTTGTTGTGAAGGAGAGAGTGACTAGAGAACATGCCAACTCAATGTTCAACTTCAAAGAGGGCCTAAAGTGGAAATCATTGAAAGTGCAATATTTTAAGCACCCTGAACTTGCACATTTTTTATATGATAGGTTCCTTGCAACCTATGGTCGGTTGCCATGGAATGATGAGGTTCCTAATTATTTTGCTAGGTTTTTTTATGCTAAATTGTTTTTAGGAATGAAGCCAAACTATACTGATATTCATTTCGAGTTTTATGGAGTTGGAAAGGGGAGGATATGCAATCGAAAAGGTGCCCTTAGAGATCCCAGTACTCTTCGACCTCCACCTATGATATCTTGTCCACCTAGGTTTGTGACTTACAAATCGGAGATGGGGCCCACATCACAAGTTGCGACAACTGCAAGGCATAATGTTTCTGAAGGCTTGGCTGCAGCATTTGTAGGAGTTGATGCTGGATTGAGTCAAGAGAGGGCTTGAGCCACTATTCAGCAAGATTTTGTTTACAAACATTAGAGGAATTTTGGGGTCTAAAATGGGCCTCCTAAGGAAAATAATAAAATAATAGTTAAAATAATAAAATAATATTGATTAATTTTGGAGGAAGAAAGAAAAAAACTACTTTTTGTGTTCGTATTTTCGACATATCTCCCTATGTTTTTACTCAAATTTTGATTGGGAGAGCTCGTTGGATGCGGAATTTGATTCCACATCCAACGAGTACCCACAATGCATACTTTTGACGGACCCCAATACCTCAAAAACAAGAAATAATTGAAAAAACGTGACAATGATGTCATCATCACATTTTTTCAGGTATTTCTTGTTTTTGGGGTAGAGGGGTCCGTCAAAAGTATGCAGTGTGGGTACTCGTTGGATGCGGAATCAAATTCCGCATCCAACAAGCTCTCCCGATCAAAATTTGAGTAAAAACACAATGAGATATGTCGAAAATACGAACAAAAAAAGTAGTTTTTTTTAATGACAAATATGTCAATTCAACCATTATGGTTGACTTATTTTATTGAAAATCTATTGGTTCTTGAATTCCAACTCACAAAAACTTATTTTGGCATGTTTTCTTATAAGGCCCATTTTAGACCCCAAATTTCCTCTAATGACAAATGATGAGTTAGATTGTATGGGCATTGAAGATCTAAAGGCCTATGCCAAGCTTTGTCATAAAATATCTTCGAATAGAATATCTAATGACATGTCAAGTATAGAAGAGGTTTGTGTACTTTCAATCTATTAATTTTATTTATTTATTTTGAATTAAACTTTTTGTTGCATTATATCTATGTATGATAAATTATTTTTTGATGTATAGTAATAAATACGTTACATAATTGTTTATTGTTTTTAGTTTTCTTGATTGTTAAATGAACATAATTTTAGAGTCTCCACTAATCAAAATGCTGGAAATGTAGAAGAGCATTTTGGAGAGGTATATTTAAAATTTACACATTTATATTTATGTTTGAAAGATATTTTTTTGTTTTTAAATTTAACTATGTATTTTATTGTTAATTTGACTTATCTATGCAGGTTTCATTAGATTCACACTTTTTAGATGGTTTTCCATCTATTGTGAGCTAATGTTTTATTTTTTTTGTTTTGGTTTTAAGTTAATTGCTAAGCTTAATATTTTTTGCTTTTACTATGATTTATTTATTAACAAAATTTAAATTATAAGGGAAGAGAACATTGAAATTGGAGGTGAAGATATAGGTTCTTTGATGGATGTGGATATTGGCATCGAGGTAATTTTGTTCATAATTGAATTGTTCTCTGATATATATGTTTAAATAGTTTAAATAATGTTTGACATTTGTAAATTGCTTTTATATATGTTGAAGCTTGATTCTCTTCGATCTTTTCGAGGCAAAGGAAAGACTCCATTGGACGATAGTGTTGGAATTGTAAGTTTAATATTTTATTTTTTTGAGTTTAGTTTAAAATAGTCTAAATAATTTGTAAGATTTATAAATTGTTTTTATATATGTTGTAGCTTGGGTCTACTCCACTTTTTAGAGCCAAAGAGAAGACTCCACCTTTTAGAGGCAAAGAGAAGACTCCGTTGGATGATAGAGAATTTATGGTAATTTTGTTAATAATTGAATTGTTCTTTGACATATTAGTTTAATGTTTTAATGTTTTGATTTTGGTTTAAAGTTCTTTAAATAATTTATGATATTCATAATCTGTTTTTATACATGTTGCAGATTGTTACGAGTCCAAGGGAAGACCCTAGTCGAAGATAGTGGTGGAATTCCATTTAGATAATTATTTATATTGCTCTTTTTATGTAGATATATATATTGTAGTTGATTTGGACATAGAGGAGCTTAATTTTTGGATTATATACATGTACATTGAACTCACATGTACATAATTTTTGGATTATATATATGTACATTGAACTCACATGTACATGATTTTTTTTTGGATTACATACATGTACATTGAACTCACATGTTCATGATTTTTTTTTGGATTTTATAAATGTGCATTGACCTTAGATATTGTTTTTTGGATTATATACATTTATATGTAAAGGTTAGGAATGCTAGGAAGTTTTGATAGGTGCAAATATATAAATGTACGTAAATTATTAAATTTATGTATGTTTGTTGTTGAGAAGTTGAGAGTGATAGAAATGTTATGAAGTTTTAATAGGTGCAATCTAATGTTAAGAATGAATATATGGGGATTGTTAATGTTAAGAATGAATATATGGGGAATGTTAATGTTAGGAGTGAATATGGGAATGGGTGAATGTTAAGAGTGAATGTTTTGATAGGTGCAATGTTAGGAGTGAATGTGAGAATGGGGGAATGTTAGGAGTGAATGTTTTGATAGGTGCAATCTAATGTTAATAATGAATATATGGGGAATGAATATGGGAATGTTAATGTTAGGAATGTTAGGAAGTTAATGTTAGGAATGTTAGGAAGTTTTGATAGGTGCAAATATATGAATGTTGGGAATGAATGTTAGGAAATGTTAGGAATGTTATGAAGTTTTGATAGGTGTAAATATATGAATGTTAGGAAGGTGTAAAATATTTTTAGTGTTGAGAAGTTGAAAATATTAGGAATGCTAGGTATATTAGGAAGTTTTAGGTGCAAATATATGAATGGATGTTAAGAAAGGTTAGGAATGTTAGTAAGTTTTGATAGATGCAAATATATGAATGTATGAATGAATGTAAGAATGAATTTATGGGGAATGTTAATGTTAAGAATGAATATATGTGAATGTATGAATGAATGTAAGAATGAATATATGGGGAATGTTAATGTTAAGAATGAATATATGGGGAATGTTAATGTTAGGAGTGAATGTGGGAATGTTAGGAGTGAATGTTTTGATAGGTGCAATGTTAGAAGTGAATGTTAAGAGTGAATGCGAGAATGGGGGAATGTTAGGAGTGAATGTTTTGATAGGTGCAATGTTAGGAGTGAATGTGGGAATAGGGGAATGTTAGGAGTAAATGTTTTGATAGGTGCAATCTAATGTTAAGAATGAATATATGGGAAATGTTAATGTTAAGAATGAATATATGTGAATGTATGAATGAATGTAAGAATGAATATATGGAGAATGTTAATGTTAAGAATGAATGTATGGGGAATGTTAATGTTAGGAATGAATGTGGGAATAGGATAATGTTAGGAGTGAATGTTTTGATAGGTGCAATGTTAGGAGTGCATGTGGGAATAGGGGAATGTTAGTAGTGAATGCTTTGATATGTGAAATCTAATGTTAAGAATGAATATATGGGGAATGATTATGGAAATGTTAATGTTAGGAATGTTAGAAAGTTAATGTTAGGAATGTTAAAAAATTTTGATAGGTGCAAATTTATGAATTTTTGGAATGAATGTTAAGAATGAATGTTAGGTGCAAATATATGAATGAATGTTAAGAAAGGTTAGGAATGTTAGGAAGTTTTGATAGGTGTAAATATATGAATGTATGAATGAATGTAAGAATGAATATATGGGGAATGTTAATGTTAAGAATGAATATATGGGGAATGTTAATGTTAGGAGTGAATGTGGGAATGGGGGAATGTTAGGAGAGAATGTTTTGATATGTGCAATGTTAGGAGTGAATGTTAGGAGTGAATGTGGGAATGGGGGAATGTTAGGAGTGAATGTTTTGATAGGTGAAAATATATGAATGAATGTTAGGAAGTTTTAATAGGTGCAAATATATGAATGAATGTTGGGAAATGTTCAGAATGTTAGGAAGTTTTGATATGTGCAAATCTATGAATGTTAGGAAAGGTTAGGAATGTTAGGAAGTTTTTATAACTGCAAGATATATGAAAGTATGTATTATTAAGTTTATGTATGATTGTAGATGTAAAATATTTTCAGTGTTGAGAAGTTGAGAATTTCAGAAATGTTAGAAAGTTTTGATAGAAATATTTTTTATTACTAAGGTAAAATTAGCAACTTGATTCTGAATTTTAATATTTTTTTATTACTAAGGTAACATTATCAATTTAATTATTATATTTATTTTATGTTCGTTACAAGAAAAGAAAAGGAGCACTACAAATTTGCAGTAGTGAGGAAACTACAAATAGCATTCCTATAAGCCACCTAGATTTAAAGAAAGGTGATGAAATGAATATAAAAAAACAAAAAGAAAGACTTGTAGAGTTACAGGGAGAATTCAAAAAGTTAAGGCCCCCCATGTTTGATGGAGAATTTGAGGAAGCAATAGAATCTTGGTTGTTAAATATCAAACAAAATTTTCAAGTGTACAGATATGATGATAATTTGAGGGCACCTTTATCTTTGTTTTCAGCTGAGCGGAAAATCTGCTCTGTGGTGGAAGGAGGCTAAAAGTGTCAATAACATACGTAGTAACGAGTTGAGTTGGAATTTTTTTTTTAAACTATTGAAAAAATGTATATGTTAGAACGATATTATGATGAGAAAGCCCAATAATTCAATGATTTGAGACTAGGATTGTTAACCATGGAATAATTTGTAACCGATTTTGTAAATTTACAACTATATGTACCATACCTAAGAGTTGAAAAAACTAAGATATACAGTTTTATCAGTTATTTACTCCCAGTGTATAAGGAAAAGATTGTGTTTGAAATTCCTAAACAATGGATGAAGCAATTAGAAAGGCCTAGTTGTGCTACCATTTGTTTAAGCAAAGATCCAAATTGAGTAGAAGTTGGAAAAATAAAAATAAAAAATTGAAAAGATTGATCAACGTAGGAAAGGATTTAAACCCTCACCTTTTGGGAAAGGAACAAGAGGTCATACTGATAACAATTAAAATAGGCAAGGTTCAACCAATAGAAAGGGGGTAAAGATTATAAAAAATTCTAGTGGATGATGGAATAGTAACCCGTAAGCATGTTGGAAGAAGCTTCTACTGTAAATGACATAGCCAGGAATATCCCTATAGTTAATGTTTCTTTGGAATATCGACAGGAGGACCATCAGTCCACCATGTTGGAAGTAGATGGTAAAGTTTTGAACATACATGTTTCTATACTTATCAATTCAAGATCTAGTTTAAGTTACATTGCACCAAAAGTAGTTGAAAAGTGTAAACTTAGTGAGGAAAAACAAAAAAATGCATGGTTGGTATAGTTGTCAACAAAGGTAAAAAGGAAAGTTATGGAGATAGTTAAAGATTTGTTATTAGGTTTTAATGACTTGGATACCTCAGTTAATTTAAATATACTTCCCCTAGGATCCTTTGACATTTTGATAGGTATGGATTGGCTAGAATCTCATAAAGCTGTTATCGACTATTTGCATAAAAATTTTAGTAGTGTGGATGAGGAGGATAAGTATCATACAATGAAGGAAATTTATAGACCTTTATCTACACAAACAATTTCAGCACTACAATGTAAAATGTGTATTAGGAAAGGGTGTCAACTTTATGGCATCAAAATTAAAGAATTTGATCCCGAAAAATAAAAAAATGGAATTGGAACAATTTCCTATTTTAAAGGAATCTGAAGTTGTATTTTGTGATAAGATATCAGTATTGCCACCTAAATGATATTTAGATTTTACCATATATCTAATGTCGTTTTCAACACCAGTATCACGAGCTCCATATCATATGAGTATCCCAGAATTAACGAAATGAAGAATACAATTACAGGAGTTACTAGACAAAGGATATATTCAGCCTAGTGCATCTCCTTGAAGAGCACATGTTTTGTTCATGGGTGTGATAGTAATATGATAAATTGTAATGTATTATTATTGTTTACTGTCGAGATTGATTCTATGGAAATCGTTCAAAATTCGAAATAATATATTATATAAAAAATGAAAGAATATAAAAAATAGCTCGTAGCGATGCATGGATAACTTATAGTCGATGGATAGATAACCAGCCATTGATGGAAGATAACTAGAAGAATGTGAGCTAAAAAAAAATTTGGCGGACAACTTTTTTTCCAGCCAACAAATTTTTTTTTGCGTTTGCGTTATAAATAATGGTTTCATAATGGAAAAACATTGTTCGGCCGAATAATTGTTTGACCGAATAATTATTCAGCCGAATAACCTCTGAGACCTGAAACCTACATAATTTTCAATTTTCTCCATTTTCGGAAGGTAAAATGGATGCCTTACACTACAAATAGACTGTCGCACTTGATACCATTAGTTTCATCATTGAATCTACTTTCCGTAGGTATAGATTTTGTTGTGTATAGGTGAGATCTGATATTTTTAATTTTTTTTGTTTCTTAACATGTCTCGAGTTTCTTTTCATCTCTTTCATCATGCAGTGAAATGAAAATTATATAACTTTAAAAATACACCACCTAAAAAATTGAAATAAATATGGTGCGGTTAATTGGAGTGTCAACTTCAAAAGGGTATTCATAGATTTTTAAATTTTATAGTCAATTGAGAGAAAAGTGGCGCAAACAAACACATGTTGAAAATCGACAAGGTTTCCCCATTGATTGAATTCAAAAAATATTATAATTAGTATATAGATATGTTGGTTACAAACTTATAGTCATCGCAATAGTATATTGTGTGTAGATTGTTGTAACATATTTTGTTTTTTCAAAACACAAGTTTAACAATGATTTTAGGGGCACAACCAAACATGTCTATTTTTTAGTCCTTTCATTTTATAAGGACACACTATCAAACATTTTTCAAAACGACATATCAAATCTCAATAAAAAAATTGAAAAAATTATGAATAGAAAGCTAACATAATTCTTTAAAAGTTTTGTTTTACTTAAAAGTGAAATTCTAATGAAAATATCACTTTCATTCACCCAAAGTTGAAAAACATGGAAAAATCAAATTTATTTTCTCATAAGACCCCCCAAAATAGACACCCATCTTCATGGATTCACCCTTACGAGAGTTGATTCAGCAAGATATCTAGTTATTTTGGCCTGTTCACACCTATAATAGCAGTCCAGCTCAGTAATGATAGGAGTGCTCACATTCCTCTTTTTGTGGAGTTTGGGTTGACTGGGGGCG
>LPNX011042019.1:1112456-1145108 GCA_001517045.1 Pseudotsuga menziesii | reverse complement strand
TTGTTGGGCATGGACCCTGAAGCACATGATTGATGAAATGTTTTGTGTTGGGCGTGGACCCTGAAGCACATGATCGATGAGATGATTTGTGTTGAGTGAGAGGCTCTAGAGCACATGAGTAACTACATTTTTGTTGAGCATAAATCTCTGGAACACATGAAAATATAATTAAAAATGTTGGGCATAAGCTCTGGAGCGTTCCATGTTGATGTTAAGCATAATCTCTAGAGCATCGGATCTTTGGCCATAGTATCCCTAGGTGTATCGTACAAGTACATCCTAGAATTTAGTGTTGAGTGAAAGCTCTAGAATTGCACTATGTTTGTAACTCCCTGCTATTGGCATTGAGTATGGGCTCTGGTAAGTGCTAGGGGTTACTAAAAATAATTTAATAACTTTTGAGCGAAAATGGCTCAAGAAAAATATTGATCATCATCATACTTATTTATAAGTGATTAAATGAAATTTAGAAATACTGTATTCTCATCATAGTACTGAAGAGCTACCACATTATACGAGGGAAATCCAACATGCAAGGATTTTTAGAGTTGCCTAGCCTAGTAAACCTGAGCCATCTATCTACTTGACCTTCATAAGGAAGTGTCGTTAAGTCTAGGGATCATGATACATGATGCTCGAAGACAAATGCTAACTAGTATTTTAATACTATATATTTTATACATAGTATGTATAAAGAATTAATTATGATTAATTATATAATTAAATAAATAAAGAAGAGAAGCTCCACCAATTATTATTTATTATTAAAAGACTAATAAATAGTAAAATAAGTATGAAAGACTAACTAGGAACTAGTTAAAAGTTCCTAGGTTAAAAATTGAAAATTACCGTAGTAAATTAAAAAGGGTTAAATCAATAAATCAAGGATTTCTTGATTTAACTGCCCCTTTGACTAAAAAGTATTCCTATAAAGACTCAAGCCAAGCAAAGGCTTGGGGTTCTAATTTTTCTCTTGGAGAATTATTATTCTACCTGTTTTTGCTCTCAAGTGCTTTCTTGGAGAATTTTCTCCTGCAAGGAAAAGATGACTGATTAAGAACTGAATACCAGTTAGGAAACCCTACCTTAGGAGCTCTAAGCTACTTGCATGTTGGAGTCCAGCTCGAGGGGATTCGGATTAGAACCAGGAATGGTTATGGGTCATGGTTGGCAGGAACATGGTAGTTCCCAAGTGATTTGGTCATCAAAATCAGAGGTCGGATCTTTCTTAAATTGATAATGTTGTTTATTTAAGTGTGCAGGTGCAGTCATTGAAAAAGATTCAAATTCAAGTATGAAACCCTAAAAATACTATCCTATTTTATTTCCTAAAGATTCATTACTATTCACGTTAATTAATGTCTCCAATGTAATTTATAATCCTAAGGGTTAAGTTTTATGATTAACAAACGGCTAGGGTCTATAATTACAATTTACTAATCTTATGCTGGAGAAGTTTTATTGTATGTTATTTATGTTAAGGGGGTATCCTTCATAAATATTATTTTATTAACTAGGTGTTGATCTTAGTATTATGTTTATACTGTGTTCTCTGGATTTAATACTCTGCTGACATATTTCATTTGTCAGCAGAGGCTTGCCCTAGAAATTTTAAATAACTAGGTCAGTAATAATTAACTAAAATATTGTTTATGCTAATCTATACATATTTATATTTTGAACCAGATCTACTAAGAACAGATTTCATATAACAACTAGAGCTATTTGTCTATAATATAACTATATATACATATAAATCAAACTATCAGGTAAAAACCTTTATCAAAACTATCTATGCATTTATTTCTAAAAAATTAATAATCCATCTAAGACCTTTCAAGGTCTGTAATCATATAACTAATTTCATTAAAAATACTCCACATAAAAGAAAACCACATTAAGTTTAAATAGAGGGATATCGTGACCATCCATGTGGTCCTTATCAAGAATCTGCCATAAAATCTATAGTCTTAATATCTACATTAAAATACCATAAATCACATGCATTATATCTTTAAAAACCCCATATAATATCCATCTATACATAACCATAAACCAAGTTACATAATTCAACATCATAACATAAATCCATTCATTGCAACAAAGTAGGAATTGAACCATGTGGGCATGGAAGCCCAGCTTGTTATGTTTCATTAAAATACATTACATTAAAGACATTGTTTCCAACAGAGGTCACGACATCGATTCCCATGGATGTCAAGACCCAAGGCAAAGTATTAATATAATAACCCATACATATTATTTATACCTACAATAACCAAATCCACAAAGTAAATTTCTATTTTCCATTTCTATTATTTCTATAAAATATTTCACAGTTTGAAATCGCCCTAGCCCAAAACAACGAAGTTCGTATGCTCAGTCACTGGCCACGACCCTTTTTACCAAATCTAACCACACAGTCTTAAACACACAGGCCACGACTCACACCTTTGCCATATAATTAAAATGCCTACACTAGCAGAGAGGTCATAAGACTCTAGCTACAGCACGACCTTGACATCTAAACAATCTATTACAGAGCCCAAGTTATTTAAAAACAATGAGTTCCATCGAGGGTCTGCATACCCTGGCTTCCACGAAACCCACTAACATTTTAATACACAGTGCTCACATAAGT
The DNA here is from genome assembly GCA_001517045.1 of Pseudotsuga menziesii. Classification (NCBI taxonomy): domain Eukaryota; kingdom Viridiplantae; phylum Streptophyta; class Pinopsida; order Pinales; family Pinaceae; genus Pseudotsuga; species Pseudotsuga menziesii. Next base: position 1,142,467 of record LPNX011042019.1, on the reverse strand, counting down.
CATGGCCTCAGACAAATATCGTTTTAAAACACAATCCAATGTTCACATAAGAACTAGATTTCGTAAACAATTAAACTACAAAGCTATCGTAGCACTGTGGGAAGGCTCATGCCATTTATGGCATAGCCTTCACCCATGGTATCAAACTATTACATTTATCAAACTAATCAACAACAATTACACACAGAGCATCCAGTAAGGTGTATACCTCTGTTCTTTAAAAACCCCATTTTGAATACAGAGTTAAATAAAAACGCAGGAGGAAATCGCATACACCATAAACCTTTACAAATGATAAAAACCAATGCTTACATCTATTTACATAGAGTTCCCAATTGTCTGTACACAGTCACCATTAAAGGCTGAGAGCAAGGTTTTACACAGGTGTGCCAATGGGCTATGGCACCATTGCTTGCAATGGTGCATCCCATGGCTTAAAAATCTCAAAACCAAAACAGTAATGAGTTACGTAACCAAAATAAGATTTCACAAAGCCAAATGGCCTAAGAAACAAATTATGGCATAACGCATCCATTTTAAAACTAACCAAGTCTGTATTCAACACCCGAAGGCGAAATCAAGTTGGTTACAGCATCAAACCCCAACCAAAACAATCAGTTGAAACACAACCCTACCACAAGATTGAAGGGTAACAAGCATAGCTTGATGAGCAAGCTTACCATGGCCAAGAATTCAATGCTGGGAGCCAACTGTGTTGTAGCCACGCTGCTCTCCATCCCTTTCGGCACCTGCAAGCAACAACCAAATGGGGATGAAGAGTATCCCTTTTCCTTCAAATTGTAAACCAAATAACGTGTAGGGTTATAAGTTCACACGGGCTTACCTTCACAAGCTGGAGGTCACCTCCATGGCCATACCTCTGCGCAGAGCCAAACAATGAAACCCCAATTGTCAAATAGATTATGCATCCATCGTGAGCCAAGCCTAAGGGAAAGGTTGTCAAGCTTTCCCACAAGCATTAAATGCACCAGGATAGAGTCCATTAACATTTCCACAAACCCACTCCCATAGCCTATAAAAATAAAATAAAAATTTCAATTTTTTGGGACATTACAATATATATATTTATAAAGCTTTCATCCGTATACATAATTTGAAAAAAAAATGGAATAATTTGTCAATGGTCCCCTTTTTGAAAAAAGATGAAATATTAAGAAAAATCAAATAAAATCAAGGGTGGGAATTAAGATAGTTGTATTAATATTTTTATAGTGAATATTATTAGTTTTATTTTAGTATTTTTTTAGAAAATAAAGGTAATTTTAATCTTAATTCCTTCCTTTTATCTTTTTTTTCTTCTCTTCTTTGAAGTTTTATTGTTAAAGTTTATTTCTTTCAGATTTTATGGTTAAAGTTTATTTCCTTAAACACTAGGTTTCATCGATAAAAGCTAATATTTTCAAACAACTAAATATGGAGAAGATGCTAGGCTTCAAGAAAAAGTTTCTCATATTAAAAATGGTGAGAAGCAAAGAGTTTTTCCTCGTTGTGGGATGCTCATTTTTCCTTTCATTCCTTCTTACCTTTTTAATATTGTTTTCCTTTTATTAATTTTTATAAGTTTTTTTTCTTGTTGTTGCATACATGTGTGCATAATTTATGGCTATTTTTGGTGAATTTTCATGACTTAAGGAAAATCTACATTTGCAAGAATGGCCCATATTTTATATTTTTCCATGAAAACCAGGTAGGTGGATTTAAGACAAGCCCATATTGTATAATGTTTCCATGAAAACTAGGTAGGTGGTTTTAAGAAGCATATAATTTTTCCATGAAAATCATGTAGATGGATTTAAGGTGGGTTTGCATGCCCATTCACAACCTTTCCTTCTTATTTTTTCATTAATATGGTGAAGGATTGATTTGAATTTCCACTTCATAGATTCATTATTTCCATAGGAAATTATTATTATGTGTGTATTTGTGCATGGGAGTTTTTTTTGTTTATTCTCTTTCTTTTATTATTCTTCAATAATAATAATAGTGATAAATTGTAAGGTCACACCCTATGTAACATACCCAAAAACTGGAAAATAAATATTTATTATTTATTCAGCAAAACATTATGTTAAATTTTATTGTAATATTTATGACCAAGTGTGTCAAGGATGACTGTAATTTAAAAATTATTTATTTTATTAATTAATAAGAGGAGACTCCTATTCAAAGGGAGATTATTAAATGAGTGTTTACTGCCACTAGGAGGAAAGAGCAGCTGTAAAATGTTGATTAACAAGTGGCAGCACCATCATTCACTTTCTAGCTATTGCAAGAGCATAATCCCTAAAAATGTGGTCATGATCCCTGAGAGGGGGAACTGAGTTGGGTGGCTCATTAATTTACAAACTAACCCTAAGACCTAGGAAATATTATATAAACCATAAAATTGAGCAAGAGGTTGATCACTCTTTCTGATTTCTGAGAGAATGATTTTGTGATTGCTACAAACTAAAAATTCAGGCACACAAAGAATTTGATAGGGGTATAGCTAAACTCAATTGCTGAGTTAAGTCTTTATTGCAGAAGTATACTTTGTAGCAGAGATCTCCATCCTACTAGTGCAATGAGCAAGCTCAGGGGTCCTAAGCAAGTGATTTGGCTACTTCAGGAAAGGTTGGGTGGAACAGTATCCCTTGGGTATTGGTCCTATTTCTCTGTAATAATTCCAGGTTCCAACTCTAATCTATTTATGTCATTATTTATTTCTGTTTAGATGAACTGCAAGCTATTTGGAATTTAGTAATGGAAATTTGTTGACTGATTTAGAATTGAAAAATATTTACAGGGAATATAGAATTATATTGGTTACGTAGAATTAAATTGGATGAATAAGTGTTTATTATTCTGATTACAGAGCATCGATGCAATATATAGTTATACATAGTCTTTCCTCTAATTTAGACAAATTTGCTTGTATCTAAAACTTAAAATACAGTTCTAATTCAAATGTTAAACATTACTATTCATAAAACAAAATAAAAGAATTTACAGGGAAATTGAATTTGCAGAAAACTAAAACATCGATGCTAGATCTTATGAGTTTCATAAATGTAGATATTATATTATTCTAGTAATATCGAGTCCGGATGACCGACAAACCTTAGCACTTATTGATCACTTAGATTTTATGCCTTTTTCCATTCAAATAATATAATAGATAAGGGTCACATATAGTTTTGATTCATAGAGAAGTTTTATGTTTAAAATATATATATATATATATACAAAGATATTTAGCTCATAATTTTTTAGGTTATGAATAAATTACTGAAACTGGGGATTTAATTGGGGTTTGAATGTTATTAACTTTCGTTTAAAAGAAATAAAATACTCTGCAATTAAATCCCTGTTACCTCCTCCAATCAAGTACTTAAAACCACTAACAATTTAATAAACAAATTAATCCATGGTATATTCCAGTATTTAGACAGTATTATAATTTACATTTCTTAATCCAAAGAATAAAACTTACATAGTAAATCAAAATCACCTCTAATTTTACTAAGTATAGGGTTAGGTTTTGATTCCATAAAGGTACTTACTTTCCCAACTATAAATTCTAAACCTCAAAACTCAATAAAACTACAATATATAATTCTGGTAATTCCTTGTAATAATTTTTACATTAGAGCAAATCCTTCCAAGATAAGTATGTTGTCTCATTTTAAGGAAAAATAAAATAACGACGTTTATAACCAATTTATTTACAAGAAAGTAAGTTAGGTTCATAACAGTTAAATTCTTTTAATAAATTTCCTATAAAAGAATTTAACACAACCATAAATCTGTTTATAACCACAAAGAGAATTTCTACATTATAGCAAATCCTTCCAAGATAAGTAAGGAAAAATAAAATAACCAGGTTTATAACCAATTTATTTACAAGAAAGTAAGTTAGGTTTATAACAGTTAAATTATTTTAATGAATTTCCTATAAAAGAATTTAACACAACCATAAATATGTTTATAACCACAAAGAGAAATAACATTTTTTTTTACAATCTTTTTTAAACTCTACTTGAGCGGCAAACAAAACCAGTTTTCCAGAAAGATAATTCCCAAGCTTTTCCTTAAATTTCTTTTTCTTTCCTTTCAAAGAGAGAGTATTTCTTGGTAGGAATCCAAGTAATAACTATTTATAAATTCCGTTTATTACGGTTTGTGTTTCCATTTTTCTTTTCTTTGAAAGAGAGAGTATTTCCTCGTAGGAATCTAAGTAATAACTATTTATAAATTTCGTTAACCAAATTTTATTACATGGTGTAAGCACGCTGCAATGATGCAAAAATAGTAATAAACAAGTATCATTACCGTCTTTAGTAGACAAGTAGAGTAAATGTTTAAACAACTAGCTACAAGTGGCGTATACCCCAAAAGCAACTTTTCAACAGTGCCAAGGCCCACGACCATTTCTTTCCTTAAAAAAAATTAATAAACTTGTATACCTCTGAAGTAATGCTTAAATATTAACATAATGTTTAGAAAGAGATAACATAACTAAACTTTACAGAGTATAAAAAAAAATCATTCACGGTTCCACTAGAGGACTGTTTATTAACATGGAGTCACAACAAAACAAAAATGTAACATTGTGTATCCTATCCTTATCAAAAACTTGGAGTGGAAGAACGATCTCTCACCATAAAAGTACACAGAACCTGTTCCTTCTCATGAGCCACGCAAAGAAGGAATAGGGGTCTTACTGTTTACAAGAGAAAAACTGTGTAGCCAGTAATCCACCATTTTGAACCAGTTTGTACCTGCAGACATTTATAATCCACCTCTGAGTTAAACCTTGGGTGGGTGATGAAACAACCCTCACTAATTATCTTCTTTCTGTTACATTTCAAGGTGCAAGAAATCTTACCAAGTCTTGCCCAATGAAAATAGTGAACCCGTTGGTTTGAAAGGCCAAACTAAACAGGTGGTACTTGTTGGATTAAGGTTTGTCCCTCTCTGTCAAGTGTTGGGTATTGCTCTTGCAGAGAAAAAGAATCTAGGATCCTGAACCAAGAGGAAAAAATGACATAGAACGGACTTAGAAATGAATTGACACTGTTTTTTATAAACATTAAACGCCTAGGGTTTCCATATCGAAGCTAGTGACTTACAGCTGTTGAAGCATCTTTTTCACATAAAGTAATTTATAAAATCAATCGTCATTCCTGTACTTGATTAGTTAAAACTGGATCCTCTTTAAAACGCTGAGTGACAAGACCTGGTATCACTTTTCCGATGTGTAATTCATGCAATGGAGAGTTAAAGGTTTTAACCAAAGTATTTTTAGAGCAATGTTGGAATTATATAGTACATAGTAAAAATTTATATTCCAAGGTATATGAAATAAATCGATGACTTTTACTATGTTATAACCCTTGGTAACATCAACCTTATCTCTTTGTTTAAGCCTGCAAAATAGAGTGAGTTGTTAGTATTAGAATTTAATTATCAAGTGTTTTTGAACTATACTAAGAAAGATAAAGGTGGCTTAGAAATCAACCTTTAGATCATCTTTCACACACCTTAAAACATAGAAGCGAGTATCTGTAACTGAGTTGCACCAAGACAAGATACTTCTTGTCTGCACGGAGAGGTATCAAATTCTATGTTTTAGTCTTAGCGACTAAGTAAGACCCTTAACACTTTCTTTGTGCAGCTCAGGAAGAAGCCAACAAATCACTACAACAGCTATATTATGATAGTAGGTTAAGCATAAACAGCTTTCATATATCACCGTTAATGTAAAGGATAGCAGAATGCAACTAATCAGTTAAGATAACGATAGTAATGCATAATGGAGAAAGTACGAGTAATAACTACTCTATTTAAACACGAAATTACATACAATATAAAAAAAAACAAATTTTTTTTATTTTGCGATTTTTCTGAGGATGTTACATGTGGTATCAGAGCGAGATTTCAACACTAGTCCTAACAGGCTCACTCGCTTATAAGGGAAAATAGTATACTAATTTTATTTTTGTATTTATTTCTATTCCAGAAATACAAAAAACTATTTTGCAGAAAATGGAGAATGCAGAAGCCTCTGCTGAGAATGATTCTCAACACATTCATCCTAACAACCTATACGTAGATTTGAACAATCCTGAGATATTACAGACAGTCATAGACTTAATGAATGAACTACAAACAGTGAAATAGGATAACCAGATAATTTTAGAACTAAATGGATATCTTTTGGACAAAATTAATAAATAAGAAAAAGATAAAAGGGGTGTTATCGAAACTAATTCTGACACATCCTATAAACATAAAGGAAAAAGGGGAAAGTATCCTGATAGTGAATCTTCCTCGGAGGTTAAACCAAGGTCACGTAGGGAAATACAAAGATACATAAGTGACAGCAGTGATAGTGATTGAAGACCTAGGAAAAAAAAATATAAACCCTATGAAGAGATTTCTAGAGAATTCAATAAGATAAAACCTCCTATGTTCGATGGGGGAGCAAAGAAAGGAGTGGAAGCAGAATCCTGGATGTCGGGCATGAAGAAATACTTCCAAATTTACATTTATTCTGATAGACTAAAGGCCATAATGGCTATTTACAACTTGACCAAGAAAGTCGACATATGGTGGCAAGATATTAAGAGGGTCAAGAATCTGAAGGAGAAGTACTTGACTTTGAGGGTTTTTAAGAAGTACTTCAAGAGAAGGTTTCTTTCCAAACAATATTACAAGGATAGAGCTAAGGAATTTTTTTGACTTAAAACTTGGTTCCATGTCTATGAAGAAACTGAGAAGCAAGTTCTTAAGTCTACTGAGATATGTACCATACATAATAGATGAAAAGCCAAAGATTCAACGATTCCTAAGTTGTTTGCCTGCTAACTTCAAGGATAGGATTGAGTTTGACAATCCAAAAAACTTGGAGGAAGCTATGATGAAGGCATAATTCTGTTATGAGCAAGGCAAGAAAAGAAAAAGTCTAGAAAATCGAAAGACTAAAACAACTAGTCAATTTGATCAAAGAAGAAGGGGATTCAAGTCAAACAAGAGTTTTGGGAGTAATACCCATAACGTTTCCAAAAACAACTACCAGAAAACTGATTTTAAGAATAAGATACCTTAGAATACTATAGTATCAAAGGGCAAGGATTTATCTAACAATTTTCTTAGAAATACTGAACAACAACCATCTGTCAAATGCTGGGAATGCCAAGGACCACACTATGCCAAGTATTGTCCGAATCGAAATGGAAATACTAGTAACATACACACTATACAAGAGGAAGAAACAGTTGGATATGTGGCCAATGAGATGCACAAGATCAATGTAGCACTGGAAAACCAACAGGCAGACCACCAGACTTCTATGGTAGAAGTACAAGGTATGATCCAAAATTTCTTTGTTTCCATCTTAATTGATCTAGGAGTTAGTCTAAGTTATATATCTAATAGCATAGTGGAAAAGTGTAAATTACCTTTAAATAAATTTGATAAATCATGGCTGGTCCAGCTAGCCACATGAACTAAACAAAAGGTAGTAAATAAGTTGTAAGTTGTAAGTTGTATTAGGAATGGATTGGCTTGAGAAACACCAAGTAATTTTAAATTGCTTTCAAAATAATTTTACTTTTTTAAATAAGGAAGGAAAAAGAACTATTGTTATAGGAATTCCTAGCAAAATATCTATTAGACAAATTTCAGCTTTACAGATGAAAAAGGTTGTAAGGAAAGGCTGTGATGTAGGAGCATTGTGGCATGCCGGCAATGTGATAAGTTGGTCACATGTTGTGGCATATTTTGTAACCATTTTGTGCTGAGTCATAGTCTGATTAGCGGTGTAGGAATCATTGCGGATCATGACTCCCTGCGTGGAGATCAAACCGCTTGTAGTTTGTTTCAAACAATGACATTTTCATCATGCATCGTAGTGTTTGTTTTCAGTTGTAGGACCACTCAACAGAGGCGGTCGTATTTTTAGCATAAATAGACAATTTAGAGATGTAGAGGGGGTTCTTCTCTTCAGCGTTAGAATTCCAAGTTCACAAAGAAGAGAACAGACATGTGTCTAATTCCTACTTGTAAATATTTTGAAGAATCGGAAGGAGAGAGATCCAAGCTGTGTGCATTTTTCCTTTGTTGCTTAATATAAGGATTAACCATGTGTTTGTTGGGTTGTTAACCTTTATGCATGTGCTATGTTGAACTGTGTATCTGTGTAGAGAAAACTTCGACATATTCATTAACATTTGTGTATTTATGAGAAGCTACTGTATTCACGCATCAATTTCTTGCTTGAATAGTTGAAGTAGAGTGTAGATGCATGCATAAGAGTTTTAGGATAAAGAATTGGGATGAGTGTATGCTGGATTGATCAAATTCATGATGAATCGGTGCAACCCATAGGTTTTCTTCCTTAAAAAGTTTTTGCAGAGAACAAACAATGGGGATTGAGCCCACAAATCAATATCTAACAGTCCAGAAGGATCCCGCAATGGAAGCTATTAGGAAGTTAATAGATCCGTAGAGATCTAAGAGGTCTGTGTCAAAAAGAAGATCGACGGTTGGAGTGAAGGCCGAAAGATCTAACGGCTAGGAGAATTGTGGTGGAAGAACTTCGTGAAGGAAGTTTCATGGGAGAAAATTTGGAAGTTAGTATCCCGCATCCCGAAACCCGATTTTGGGAAGGTCGTTTCAAGACAAAAGTTGCGGGGCGCGCCTTCAGGTATTTGGAGATCCCGCATCCTGCAACCCGACAACGGAAAATCTGTTGCGGAAACAGAGTGTGGGAATGACGATTGCTTAGGAAAATTTACGGGGAGGTAATATTTGGAGAAGAATTTATCCATTAGGCTAAATTTGGTAGTCCTGCTAAGTGTAGGAGCCTAAATATCCTAGAGGTGCTGGTTGGGGTTGGTTGTGGTCAGACCCACCTACACCAATTTTCGTATCAGAGCCGAAAGAGATTTCATGTTGAGGAATTCCATAGTTCAGATTATGGGTATAATTTCTCAGGGAGCAAGGACAATCTTGTGAAAGAGAGAAGCATAGCTGTAGAAGTCTATAGAGAGAAAAGAAGAGTGCTCAAGAGGTTCTGGATAGAGGAGCAACATTGCCGAAAGACTGAGGGCTGAGCAAAGGCTTAGTGAGGTAAGTTGTAGCAGTGTGAAAAAGAACTATTATTGTAGAGGCTTAGTGTGAGAAGATGGTTGCACACATTGGAAGAGAAAAAGGTCATGATAGAGATCATCCAGGAGGGAACACAGAAGTTCTAGAGGAAATGAGGGAGTTAAGGGCACGTATGGAAGCCATGGAAATGGACAGATGAAGAGATCGAGAAGTAGGGGATGTAAGTGAACCTGAGGATGAAGAGAAAAGAGAAGAAGTTGAACCTATGTAGGAGACACCAGAGTTAATATATTTCAGATCTATTCTGGGAGTGACTTCAAGGCCGAGACCTAAGTTTCCTACCTATGATGGAAGTATCGTCGCGGAGCATCTCATTGACTGGATCAGTAAGCTGGATGAGTACTTTGAGTACGATGAGGTAGAAGAAGACAAGAGAGTCAGATTGGATGTGACGAGGTTGAAAGGGCATGCATGCTTGTGGTGGGATAGTGTACATACTGAAAGAAGGAAGAAGAGTAAACCCTTGATAAAAAGATGGGATAGAATGGTAGTAAAGATGAGGGATAATTTCTTCCCCAAATATTACCAGTTAATTATGTATAGACAGATGCAGAACCTTAGACAAAGATTGTTAATAGTGAGAGAATACACTGAAGAGTTTTAAAAAGTAAACCTAAGGGTCAGATATGTGGAAGAGTCAGTAGAGAAGGCTGCTAGATATGTGAATGGTCTAAGGATGGATATCCAAGAAGAGATCAGCATGATATCTCCCAGAACAATGGAGGAGGCGTATCAATGTGCCTTGAGGGTAAAAGAAAATATAACAAGGAAGCAAAGCTTCAATAGAGGTTGCAATTCATATAGAGGAAGCGGAAAAGCGAATGGAAGAGGAAGGTTTGGACCACAAAGAGGAGAGTCTAGTAACTCTATCCAGCAAGAGCAACATGGTATAGGATGTGATCCTAGTAGAAGAGGACCTTACCAAGGAGGTAGAGGTAGAGGAAGAGGTAGAGAAGATGTCGTTAGATGCTATAAATGAAACCAGTTGGGGCATAAGTCATTTGAATTTCCTAGAAAATAAGACGTAGCACAGAGAGGAGCCTATGTAGCTCAGAATGAGAAGCAACAAGAACAGTCTATGGTAGAGGAATTTTCGCCAAAGACAGGAGAGTCATTGATGATGAATAAAGTCTTGTTGAAACCTAAGAAGGAGCAAGCAGAGCTTGCTCAAAGAAATTCTTTATTTAGAACTATGTGTAAAGTCCAAGCGAAGTGCTGTAAGATGGTGATTGAAAGTGGGAGTACTGACAATATTGTTTCTGCAGAGATGGTGGAAAATATGAGTTTAAATAAGACCAAGCATCCTCTTCCATACAAAGTATCTTGGTTACATAAAGGACATCAAATCCTAGTTAGTGAGCAGTGTATAGTTGATTTCCAAATAGGTCCATATAAGGACAAGATTCTGTGTGATGTGATGCCCATGGATGTTTGCCATATATTGTTAGGCAAACTGTGGAAATTTGATAAGAAAGTAACTCATGATGGTAGTAGTAACTATCATAGTTTCGAGAAGAATGGGATAATGCATGTACTACACCCTTTGCAAGAAGGTAGTATAGTAGGACAGACAACACCTAAAGTTTTGATGTTGTCAAGAAAGGAATACTTCCAGCAGATTGAGGAAGAAGAGTTGAAAAAAGTTGCAGTATGTAAGCTAAGAGTGGTGATGATGAAGATGAGCATGGAAGATCTACCTAAGGCGATTTAGGAGATGTTGAGTGATTTTAGTGACATTATGGTGGATTATTTACCTGATAAATTACCACCAAGAAGGAATATAAGTCATTAGATTGATTTTATTCCAGGAGCCAATTTTCCAAACAAGGAAGCATACAGATTGACACCTCAAGAGCATGAAGAATTGAGGAAACAAGTCCAAGTATTGTTTGACAAAGGATTGGTCTAGAAGAATCTAAGTCCATGTGCAGTACCAGCAGTACTGACACCAAAGAAGGATGGTGAGTGGAGCATGTGTATAGACTCCAGAGCAATTAATAAGATCACTATCAGATATATATTTCCATTACCAAGGATGGATGATAGGATGGATTTTCTAAGTGGGGCAACATGCTTTTCCAAACTGGATTTGAAGAGTGGAAATCATCAGATCATAATCATAGAGGGAGATGAGTGGAAAACAACCTTTAAGACAAATGATGGGTTGTATGAGTGGTTGGTCATGCCATTTGGATTGTCCAATGCACCAAGCACTTTTATGAGATTGATGAATGAAGTATTGATAGATTTCATAGGTAAGTTTGTGATAGTTTACCCTGATGACATTTTGGTTTTCATCCAAATAGAAGAAGAGAATTTGAAGCATTTGAGATATGTTTTAGAGAGACTGCAAAAGGAAAAGTTGCTAATAACTGTGAAGAAGTGCACATTCATGAAGCCAGAGCTAGTATATTTGGGTTTTGTTATCTACACAGAAGGGTTGAAGATGGATCAAAAAAGGTGCAAGCAATCATTGATTGGGCTTCACCAAGGAACATATTTGAGGTAAGAATATTTCATGGATTGGAAAGTTTCTATAGGAAAATTATAAATAATTTGAGTGGTATTTGTGCATATATTGTTGAGACAATTAATAAGGATAGACGGCCATTTCAATGGACAGCAGAGTCTGAAAGGAGATTGCAGTTTTTGAAGAAGAAGATCACTAAGAAACCAGTATTGAAGTTACCAGACTTCAACCACCCTTTCCAAGTGAAGTGTGATTCTAGTGGAGTAGAAATCGGGGTTGTACTCAGTCAGGAGGAGAGGCCTATATCGTATTTCAGTGAGAAGCTCATGAATGATTCCAAGCAGAAGTATTCATCTTATGGCAAGGCGTTTTATTCTATTGTTCAAGCAATGAAGCATTGGAGGCACTACTCGATGCCCAGAGAATTTGTGTTGTATTCTAACAAACATGCATTACAGTACATTATGCAACAACCTAATTTGAACCTGAAACATGTCAAGTGGGTTGATTTCTTGCAAAGATTTACCTTTGTGTTGAAACACATAAGTGGACATTCAAATAGAGTAGGTGATGCTTTGAGTAGGAGACTGCTGATTATGCAAGAAAATCAGATCCAAGTCTTGGGATTTGAGCATTTGAAGGATTTGTATGAAGCTGACATTGATTTCTAGGGAGATTACCAAGATTGTAAGAATCCAGTAGAGGTGGACAAAGAGCCATGGATGGAGTATACACTTCAAGATGGTTTACTCTTTAAAAATAGTAAACTGTGTGTACCAAGGTGTTCTATGACAGAGAACTTGATACAGGAGAAGCATAATGGAGGTATGGTAGGTCACTTTGGAAGTGATAAAACCTTCGGAAAGTGGTTCATTCGTATTTTTGGCCAAGCCTGAGGTATGAAGTGGAGAATTTTGTAAGTAGATGCAAAGTATGCTAGCATGCTAAAGGGAGAAGTCGGAACAGAGGATTGTATACACCATTGTGTATTCTAACTAGTCCTTGGGATTCTGTGAGCATGGATTTCATTCTGGGTTTACCAAGAACTTAAAGGGGACATGATTCTATCTTTGTTGTAGTGGATAGATTCACTAAGATTTCACATTTCATTCCATGTTACAGGACTAGTGATGCCACACACATTTCTAACTTGTTCTTTGAAGAAGTTGTGAAGCTACATGATTTACCTAGGAGCATTGTATCAGACAGCAATGTGAAGTTCACAAGTCATTTCTGGAGGACCTTGTGGAATAATTTGGGTACTATATTGAACTTCAGTTCAGCATATCACCTGCAATCTGATAGACAAACTGAAGTAGTCAATAGGAGTCTGGGAAACATGTTGAGGAGTTTGATTGGGAAGAGTCCTAAGCAGTGAGATAGAGTATTAGCCCAAGCTAAGTTTTCCTACAATAATGATTCACCAAATAGGAGTACAGGGATGAGTCCATTTCAAATTCTGTATGGAATGGATTCAAGAGGAGTGTGTGAACTTTGTGACTTAGGTCAATTGGAGAAACAAAGTGCTGATGGAGAAGAGTTTGCTACAAGAATTAGTGAACTGCAGGAGCAAGTGAAAGCAAGGTTACAATAGAGTAACACCAGTTACAAGGCCAGAGTAGATTCCAAAAGAAGAGAAAAGAACTATGAAGTAGGAGATTTATTCTTAGCATATCTAAAGAGAGACAAATTTCCAAAGGGAGAGTATAACAAGCTGAAGGTGAAGAAGATTGGACCCTGCAAAATACTCAAGAAGTTTTCAGCAAATGCTTATGAGTTAGAGATGCCTGTAGGAGTGAGTATTTCACCAATATTTAATGTAACATATCTATATCCTTATGTAGCAGGTGACACTGGAACCCTTGTAGAAGGTGAAGATCCTACTGAATACTTACAATGGGTGGGGAAGATGCCTGTGGCATAGCCATTGGAAGCTAAGGTTGTTCTGCACACTAGAGTGACAAAGAGTACAAGGAGGAAGGACTATCTAGAGTATTTGGTCAAGTGGAAGAAGAAACCAACATAGGATTCTACTTGGATGAGCGTTGCAGAGTTGGAAGTGAATGGTTTCACTATAGCTGATCTCATGAACAGGGGTTCATAATTTTTCTACCTTGCGAGTCTGATGCAGGAGCATCATGGCATGCCAGCAATGTGATAAGTTGGTCACATGTTGTGGTATCTTTTGTAACTTTTTTGTGTTGATTTGTAGTCTAATTAGTAGTGTAGGAATCATTGTGGATCATGACTCCCTGCATGGATATCAAGCCATTAGTAGTTTGTTTCAGACAAGGACGTTTTCATCATGCATCGTAGTGTTTGTTTTCAGTTGCAGGACCACTCAACATAGGTGATTGTATTTTTAGCATAAATAGACAATTTAGAGATGTAGAGGGAGTTCTGCTCTTCAGCATTAGAATTCCAAGTTTGCAAAGAAGAGGATAAACATGTTTCTGATTCCTACTTGTAAATATTTTGAATAATCGAAAGGAGAGAGATCCAAGTTGTGCGCATTTTTCCTTTGTTGCTTGACAGAAGGATTAATCATGTGTTTGTTGGGTTTTTAGCCTTTATGCATGTGTTGTGTTGAGCTGTGTATCTGTGTAGAGCCGACTTCGGCGTCTTCATAAACATTTGTGTATTTCTGAGAAGCTACTGTATTCACGCATCAATTTCTTTCTTGAATAGTTGAAGTAGACTATAGATGCATGCAAAAGAGTGTTAGGCTAAAAAATCAAGACGATTGCAGGCTGGATTAATCAATTTCATGATCAATCGGCGCAACCCGTAGGTTTTATTACTTAACAAGTTTTTGCAGAGAATGAACGATGGGGATTGAGCCCACAAATAAAGATATGACGGTCTAGAAGGATCCCGCAACCAAATTTGTGAGGAAATAACAGATCCACAGATATCTAAGAGGTCTGTGTCAAAAAGAAGATCGACGGTCGAAGTGAAGGCCAAAAAGATCTAATGACTAGGAGAATTGTGGGGGAAGAATATCGAGAAGGAAGTTTTGGGGGAGCAACTTTGGAAGTTAGCATCCCACATCCTGAAACTCGATTTCGATAAGGTCGTTTCAGGACGAAAGTTGTGGGGTGTGCCTTTGGATATTTGGAGATCCTGCAACCCGAAAGTGGAAACTCTGTTGTGGAAACAGAGTGTCGAAACGATGATTGCAAAGACAAATTTGTGGGGAGGTAATATTTGGAGCATAATTTGGCCATTATGCTAAATTTGGCACTCCTACCAAGTGTAGGAGCCTGAAGATCTTGGAGGTGTTGGTTGGGGTTGGCTGTGGTCAAACCCACCTGCACTACGCTGTAAATTCTTTGTTGTGCATGTTATAACTAATGAACAAGTTAATAATGAAAATAAAATAGGATTTGAGGATATCCCGATCCTACAGGATTTTGTGGATTTATTCCCAGAAGAAATCCCAGGGTTGCCTCTTAAACGAGATCTGGACTTTACAATTGAATTATTACCCGGAGCGGTACCTAATTCAAAATATCCCTATCAAATGAACATCTTGGATCTGAATGAACTTAAGTTACAATAACAAGATCTAATAGATATACATTACATAAGACCAAGTGTATCCCCTTGGGGAGCACCATTCCTATCGATGTGGCAGATACACATGTAGTATTAGGCATTCAATGGATTTATTCAATAGGGAAATATACTACAGACTACCGAGCAATGGAAATGGAATTCCAGGGGCCAAATGGAAAACGGGTAGTTTTGAGGGGCATGAACACTTATCCCCCAAAACCAGTCTCTTCACAGAGAATGGAGGCAGTAGTTAGACAGGATGACATAGAATGGGCTGCAGAATGTTTGGTCACCTTTAGGAAACCTCCAGAGAACAACACACAACACCGAGATGACATTCATGTTGTATTACAGAAACACGAAAAGGTATTTTGGGACCTTCTAGTGGGTAGACCGCCAGACATGGGATTTGACCACATCATTGAGCTAGAGGAGGGGACACGGGAAGTCATCACCACTCCTTATCGGCATCCCAAAAGATATAATGATGAGATCAAGAACACAATCAAGGAATTACTGGATCTTGAATACATTCAACACAGCTCTATCCCCTTTGCATCATCAGTGGTCTTAGTCAATAAAAAGGATGGCACACTGCGAATGTTCATCGATTACAGAGCACTCAACAAGAAGACCATCAAAAATAGGTATCCCATCCCTAGGATTGATGAACTCATGGACGAGATACGAGGCGCCAAATACTTAAGAGAGGTAAGAAACAATCTATTCAATGGGGAGCAATGATATTCTCTAAAATCGACTTAAGGTATGGTTATCACCAAGTTAGAATTAAGGATGAAGACATCTTTAAAAAAAAAATTCCAGACAAGGTACTAGAATTATGAATCCATGGTTATTCCTTCTGGGCTAACCAATGCATCAGCAACCTTTATGCGCTTAATGAATAGTGTTTTAAGTAAGTATTTAGACAAATTTGTAGTTGTCTTTATAAACGACATATTAATTTATTCTAAGACTAAAGAAGAGCATGATGAACATCTAAAAATAATTTTTCAAGCGTTAAGATAACATCATTTATATGCTAAGTTCAGTAAAAGTGATTTTTACAAAGATAAAATACAATATTTGAGACACCTAATATCCGAAGAGGGGATATCAGTGGACCTGGATAAAATAAAATATATTATTGATTGGCATGTTCCTAAGGACGTAACTGATGTATGATCCTTCATGGGAATAAGAGGGTACTACGGAAAATTTATTGAAGGGTTTTCAAGAATTGCAAACCCTATAACTACATTACAGAATAAGGGTAATAAATATATTTTGGATCAGAAGTGTGAAGACAGTTTTAATAAACTAAAAACATTATTAACTACTGCACCCATCCTAAAAATAACAAACCTAAACAAAGACTTCGTCGTATGCACTGATGCATGCAACGAAGGCTTGGGCAGGGTGCTAACCCAGGAAGGTCATGTAGTTGCATATGAATCAAGAAAATTAAGAATTCATGAAAAGAACTATGCAACTTATGATTTAGAGTTGGATGCAATAATTCACGCTTTAAAAATGTGGTGTCATCACTTTATAGGTAAAATATTCCTGCTAATGTATGATAACATAAGTCTTAAGTATTTGTTTGTTCCGTAAAATCTAAATGCGAGGCAAGCTAGATGGCTAGATTTCCTTAGCGAATATGATTTTGAGATCAAGCATACTTAAGGAAAAGAAAACAAAGTGGTTGATGCCTTGAGAAGAAATGATGTAACAAGTTTTGTGGTTTCCATTAGCAGTTATCAAAAATTATTTGGAAGATAAATTAGAAGAAGGTATAAAGCGGGACCCACAATATCAAAATCTAAAAGAAAAGACAATTCAGAAAACATCAAAAAATGTAATTTCAGATTACGGTATGAATGAACAAGGTTTAATACTGTTTGAAAACAGACTGTATGTACCAAATATACGTGAATTTAAGCTACTGATTTTGAATGAAATTCATAAAAGTCCTTATTCTGGATGTCTAGGGTATTAGAAAATAATAACTATGTTAAGAATAAAATACATTTGGCCTAACATAAAAAATGAGGTTACTGAATTTTTAGCTAGTTGTATTGAGTGTCAGCAAGTTAAGGTTGAACATCAACACCCAGAAGACCTGCTACACCCATTACCAATACCAAATTGGAAGTGGGAAGTCATTAGTCTTGACTTTGTAACTGGTTTACCTAAAAAACAAAAATAGAATGATTCTGTAATGGTAGTTGTAGATAAGTTAGGTAACGAAGAACACTTTATTCCTTTAAAAATAACTCATACAACTGCTAAAATTGTTGATATTTTTATGAAAGAAATATTTCATCTACACAGAATACCAGAGGTAATTATTTCTGACCGATATCCTAAATTTACGAGTAATTTTTGGAAAACTTTGTTTAAAGGATTAAACACTAAACTAAATTTCAGTACTGCTTATCATCTGCAAATGGATGGAAAAACAGAAAGAGTTAATCAGGTACTAGAAGATATGTTGCAAATGTATGTTAGTAATTAGCGTGAGAAGTCGAAAAACTATTTGCATTTAGTTGAAGTTGCTTACAATAACCATTATCAGGCCTCAACTAATCTTAGTTCTTTTGAGATATTATATGGTATAAAGTGTAACACTCCAATTAAATGGATTAATCGAGTAGATCGATTGATGTTAGGACCTGACATGTTAAAAGCATTGGAACTAACAGTGAAACATGTACACGGCAACTTGAAAGGTGCTCAAGACAGGAAAAAGAGCCATGCCTATCCTAAAAGAACACTGAAGGAGTTCCAAGTCGGTGAGCATGTGTTTGTTAAGGTTAAACCAAGAAAAAGCTCTTTTAAATTAGGGATATGTGCTAAATTAGCACCCAGGTATTGTAGACCATTTGAGATATTGGCAAGAGTGGGTCTGGTGGCTTATCAATTAGTGTTACCACCTAATTTTAAGATACATAATATTTTTTACATATCCATTTTGCAAAAGTATATACATGATGCTACTCATGTGATTCACTAAAATTTGATTCAGGTGGAACCAAAAGGACATTTTTCAGTGGAAACGAATTGTATTCTCGAACGGAGGGAAATTTTTCTTCGGAATCGCACCATTGGACAGGTAAAGGTGTAGTGAAAACACGTCAGTCCAGATGAAGCGACTTGGGAACTGGAGAGCGATATGTGGGTGGAATATCCAGCTCTGTTCAGAGAAGAGTCAGAATAACTTAAGGAACATCGAGGACGATGTTGAGCTTAAGGGGGGGTGTTTGTAACATACCCAAAAATTGGAAAATAAATATTTTTTATTTATTCAGCAAAACATTATGTTAAATTTTATTATAATATTTGTGACCAAGTGGGTCAAGGATGACTGTAATTGAAGAATTATTTATTTTATTAATTAATAAGAGGAGACACCTATTCATGGGTGGCTTTTAAATGAGTGTTTACTGCCACTGGGAGGAAGGAGAAACTGTAAAAGGATGATTGACAAGTGGCAGCACTAGAGTTCACTTTCTAGTTGTTGCAGGAGCATAATCCCTAAAAAATATGTCATGATCCCTGAGAGGGGGAACTATGCTGGGTGTCTCATTAATTTACAAACTAGCCCTAAGACCTAGGCAATATTATATAAACCATCAAAATGAGAAGGAGGTTGATCTCTCAATTTGATTTCTGAGAGAATGACTTTGTGATTGCTATAAACTGAAAAGTTGGGAAGACAAATAATTTGATGAGATGATAGCTAAAGTAAATTACTGAGTTAAGTCTGTTGTTAAGCTGAGTTGCAAAAGTATGTTGTGTAGCAGAGATATTTGTCCTAGTGGTACAGTGATAAAGCTCGGGGGTCCTAAGCGAGTGATTTGGATGCTTCAGGAAAGGTTGGGTGGAACATTCTCCCTTGGGTATTGGTCCTATTTCTCTGTAAGAGTTCCAGGTTCCAACTATAATCTGTTTATGTCATTATTTATTTTTATTTAGATGAACTTAAAGCTGTTTAGAATTTAGTAATCGAAAGTTGTTGATTGATTTAGAATTGAAAAATATTTATCCCCTGTATTTTTCCACTCACCAATCATGATGGTGATGTACTCTAATACATGGAATATAGAATTATATTGATTACGTAGAATCAGATTGGATGAATAAGTGTGTATTATTCTGGTTATAGAGCATGGGTGCAATATATAGTTATACACAGTCTTCTATCTAATTTAGACAAATATGCTTGTATATAAAACTTAAAATGCAGTTCTAATTCAAATGTTAAACATTATTGTTCATAAAACAAAATAAAAGAATTTGTAGGGAAATTAAATTTGTAGAAAACTGAAACATCGATATCTTACGAGTTTCATAAATTTAGATCTTATACTATTCTAGTAATATCAAGTCTGGATGACCAACGAACCTTAGCACTTATTGAAGGCTTCCAATTTGATTTGATATTGTTCTAAGTAATTCTGTTATAAATAAAAAGTTATTGTTTAGGGATTATCCCTTTTCCATTCAAATAATATAATAGATAAGGGTCACATATAGTTCTTATTCATAAAGAAGTTTTATGTTTACAAATAAAATAAAATAAAACAAAATAAAGATATTTAGCTAAGAATTTTTTAGGTTATGAATAAATTACTGAAATTGGGGATTTTATTGGGGTTTGAATTTTATCTACTTACACGGTCTATTAAATTTATTTTAAGAGAAATAAACTACTCTACAATTAAATTCATTACCTACTCCCATCAAGTCCTTAAAANAACTGAAACATGTCACAGTCACATGACTCACATGATACATCATGATCCATACATGCATATTCAGATTTCGTCATTGATTCATTGAACAATGAACATTCATAATTCACATTGAAAATTCGAAACATTCAAACATAAATTAAAATAAGTTATAATATATTAATGTATGTCCAATTTATCAATGAAAGTTCCTTGATCCTGACCACCGTTTGAACATTGAACCTTTGAAACTTAAAAACCCTTGCAACCTATGCAATGTAGTTTGCTGGAAAAACAAAGTTTCCGGTCACCTGCGATGTTGGTTGTGGTGAAGAATGAGTGCCACTCTCCACTGTCCACTGCTGAAGATGGACTGTCCATAGATGAGTGCCAATGTCCACTGCTGAAGATGGATTGTCCCTCGGTACCTCCTTTATCCCACTGTTGGTCGATACCTGAAGGCTGAAACCCTGATACGCTGTTATCTCACTACCGATCGATAGAATAATTCAATAAACTGATAAATGGTACAGTTTTTGGTTTGGCATTTAATTTTTAAACAATGCCATGAAGAGGAGGGTTCGGTGAGACGCACCACTAATTAGTAATTTATTAATTAAACATTAAACTGGTTGTACCTTAAAAAAGGTGGTTTAATAAATTTTAATACTGGGCTGTTAATTTTATACACCAGTCGTACCTTAGTCGTACCCAAACTCGGGGAACGCCGTACCACTTTCAAAAAACGTACCCAATTTTTTTTTGCGAAGTACCCGGTACAGCAATACTATGCACAGTACGGGAGGGTACGTCTGGGTACGTACCATGGCCATACCCAATTACCTGATACATGTACTCGGTATCAGTACGTGTACCCGACCCCTGGGTACGGGTACCCATGCAACACAACTGCTAACATTTTAATAAACAAATTAATCCATGGTATATTCCATAAAATATAGTAAATTATTTTATTGTTACAAATCTCCTGGGTTTTAGCAGGCATAGTATTTAGATAGTATTATAATTTACATTTCTTAATCGAAAGGATAAAACTTACCTAGTAAATCAAAATCACCTCTAATTTTACTAACTATACGATTAGGTTTTGATTCCAAAATGCTACTCACTTTCCCAGCTATAAAGTCTAAACCTCAAAAGTGAATAAAAATACAATATATAATTCTGGGATTCTTCGTAATAATTTCTACATTATAGAAAATCCTTCCAAGATAAGCATTTTGTCTTGTTTTAAGGAAAAATAAAATAACCAGGTTTATAACCAATTTATTTACAAGAAAGTAAGTTAGGCTCATAATAGTTAAATTCCTTTAATAAATTTCCTATAGAAGAATTTAACACAACCATAAATCTGTTTATAACCACAAATGGAAATAACATTTCTTTTTACAATCTTTTCTAAGCTATGTTTGAGCGAAAAACAAAACCAATTTTTTAGAAAGATAATTCCCAAGATTTTCCTTAAATTTCTGGCAGGACTTACGGTTTGTGTTTCCATTTTTCTTTCCTTTGAAAGGAAAAGTATTTCCTCATAGGAATCCAAGTAATAACTATTTATAAATTTCATTTATTACGGTTTGTGTTTCCATTTTTCTTTCCTTTGAAAGAGAGAGTATTTCCTCGTAGGAATCTAAGTAATAACTATTTATAAATTTCGTTTACTAAATTTTATTACACTGTGTAAACACGCTGCAATGATGCAAAAATAGTAATAAACAATTATTATTACCATATTTAGTAGACAGTTACAACAAATGTTTAAAAAACTAGCTACAAGTGGCGTATACCCCAAACTCAACTTTTCAACAGTATGAAGACCCACTGCCATTTCTTTCCAAAAAACAAGTTAATAAAATTTTATATCTCTGAAGTAACGCTTAAATATTAACATAATTTTTAGACAGAGATAGCATAACTAAACCTTACAGAGTATAAAAACAAAATCATTCATAGTTCCACGAGAGGACTGTCTATTAACTTAGAGTCGCAACAAAACAAAAATGTAACACTTTGTATCCTATGCTTATCAAAAACTTGGAGTGGAATAACGATCTCTCGCCATAAAAGTACACAGAACTGGTTCCTTCTCATGAGCCATGCAAAGAAGGAATAGGGGTCTTACTATTTACAGGAGAAAAACTGTGCAGCTAGTAATCCACCACTTTGACCCAGTTTGTACCTACAGACATTTATAATCCACCTATGAGTTAAACTCTGGGTGGGTGATGAAAGAACCCTCACTAATTACCTTCTTTATGTTACATTTTAAGGTGCAAGAAAGTTTACCAAGTCTTGCCGAACGAAGATAGTGAACTCGTTGGTTTGAAAGGCCAAATTGAATAGGTGGGATTGGTTGGATTAATGTTTTCCCATCTCTGTCAAGTGTTGGGTATCACTCTTGCAGAGCGAAAGCATCTAGGAGCCAAAACCAAGAGGTAAAAATTCCATACAACGGACTTAGCAATGAATTGACACTGGTTTTTATAAACATTAAACACCTAGGGTTTCCAGCTCGTAGCTGGTGACTTGCAGTTGTTGACACATCTTTTTTACATAAAGTAATTTCTAAAACCAAATCGTCCTTCCCGTACTTTCTTAGTACAAAACTAGATCCGCTTTAAAACATTGAGTGACAAGACCTGGTATCACTTTTCCGATGTGTAATTCATGCAATGGAGAGTTAAAGGTTTTAACCAAAGTAGTTTTAGAGCAATGTTGGAATTAGATAGTACATATTACAAATTTATATTACACGGCATATGAAGTAAATCATTGTCTTTTACTATGCTATAACCCTTGGTAACATCAACCTTATCTCTTTGTTTAATCATGCAAAACAATGTGACTTGTTAGTATTAGAACTTAATTATCGGGTGTTTTTTAACCATACTAAGAAAGATAAAGATGGATTAGAAATCAACCTTTATATCCTCTTTGACACAACTTAAAACATATAAGTGAGTGTCTATAACTAAGTTGCACCAAGACAAGATACTTCTTGTCTACACACAGAGGAATCAAATTTTATGTTTTAGTCTTAGCGACTAAGTAAGACCCTTAACACTTTCTTTGTGCAGCTCAAGAAGAATCCAACAAATAACTAGAAAAATTATATTATGACAGTATGTTAAGCATAGACAGCTTTCATATATCACCTTAAATGTAAAGGATAGCAGAGTGCAACTATGTAGTTAAGATAATGACAGTAATGCATAATGGAGAAAGTACGAGTAATAACTGCGCTATTTAAACATGGAATTACATACAATATAAATAACACATTTTTTTTATTTTATGATTTTTCTTAGGATGTTACATGTGGTATCAGAGCGAGATTTCAACACTAGTCCTGACAGGCTCACTCACTTATAAGGGAAAACACTATACTAATTTTATTTGTGTATTTATTTCTATTCCAGAAATATAAAAACCTGTTTTGCAAAAAATGGAGAATGCGGAAGCCTCTGCTAAGAATGGTTCTCAACACATTAATCCTAACAACCTATATGTACATTTGAACAATCCTGAGATATTACAGATAGTCAGAGACTTAAAGAATGAGCTACAAATAGTGAAACAGGATAACCAGAGAATTTTAGAACTGAATGAATATCTTTTGGACAAAATGAATAAGCAGGAAAAAGATAAAACGGGTGTTATTGAAAATGATTCTGACACATCCTATAAACATAAAGGAAAAATGGGAAAGTATCCTGATAGTAAATCTTCCTCAGAGGTTAAGCCAAGTCCACACAGGGAAAGACAAAGATACATAAGTGACAATAGTGATAGTGATCAATGACCTAGGAAAAAGAAATATAAACCTTATGAAAATATTTTTGGAGTATTCAAGAAAATAAAACCTCCTATGTTCAATGGGGGAGCAGAGAAAGGAGAGGATATAGAAACTTGGTAGTCGGGCATAAAGAAATTTTTCCAAATTTACAATTATTCTAACAGATTAAAGACCAGAATGGATATTTTCAACTTGACCGAGAAAACTGACATATGGTGGCAAGATATTAAGAGGGTCAAGAATGTGAAGGAGAAGTACTTGACTTGGAGGTTTTTTAAGAATTAATTCAAGAGAAGGTTCCTGTCCGAACAATATTACGAGGACAGAGCCAAGGAATTTTATGACTTAAAACTTTGTTCCATGTCTATGAAGGAACTGAGCAGGAAGTTCTTAAGTCTACTGAGATACGTATCATACATAATAGATGAAAAGGCAAAGATTTAACGATTCTTAAGTTGTTTACCTGCTAGCTTCAAGGATAAGATTGAGTTTGACAATCCAAAAACCTTGGAGGAATCTATGAGGAAGGTAGAATTATGTTACGAGCAAGGAAATAAAAGAGAAAGTCTACCAAATTGGAAGACTAAAAAGACTAGTCAATTTTATCAAAGAAGAAGGGGATTCAAGTCAAACAAGTTTTTTGGGATTAAGACCTAGAACATTTCCAAAAACAACTACCAGAAAACTGATTTTAAGAACAAGATACCTCAGAATACTGCAGGATCAAAGGGCAAGGATTTATCTAACAATTTTGTTAGAAATACTGAACAACGAGAACCTGTCAAATGCTAGGAATTCCAAGGACCACACTATGCCAAGTATTGTTCGAATCGGAAGTGAAATACCAGTAACATACACACTGTACAAGAGGAAGAAACAGTTGGATATGTGGCCAATTAGATGCATAGGATCAACGCAGCACTGGAAAACTAGCAGGTAGACCGCCATACTTCTATGGTAGAAGTGCAAGGTATGATCCAAAATTTCTCTGTTTCCATCTTAGTATATCCAGGAGCTAGTCTAATTTATATATCTCCTAGCATAGTGGAAAAGTGTAAATTACCTTTAAATAAATTTATAAATCATGGCTAGTCCAGCTAGCCACATGAACTAAATGAAAGGTAGTAAACTATGTTGAAAGTTATAATTTGATGATGGATTAGTTTGAAACTCAGGTAAAAATAAATGTGTTACATGTAGGATCTTACGATATTCTCATAGGAATGGATTGGCTTGAGAAACACCAAGTAATTTTAAATTGCTTTCAAAATAATTTTACTTGTTTAAATAAGAAAGGAGAAAGAACTACTATTATAGAAATTCCTAGGAAAATATCTGTTAGACAAATTTCAGCCTTACATATGAAAAAGGATGTAAGGAAAGGCTGTAAAGTCTTTGTTGTGCATGTTATAAATAATGAACAAGTTGATAATGAAAATAAACCATTTTTCGAGGATATCCTAATACTTCAATATTTTGTGGATGTATTCCCGGAATAAATCCCAATGTTGCCTCCTAAACGAGATCTGGACTTTACAATTGAATTAGTATCCGAAGATGTACCTAATTCAAAATCTGCCTATCGAATGAACATCTTGGAGCTTAATGAACTTAAATTACAATTACAAGAGATAATAGATAAACATTACATAAGACCAAGTGTATCCCCTCGGGGAGCACCAATCCTTTTTGTTAAAAAGAAAGATGGTACTCTACGTTTATTCATAGAATACCGTCAACTTAATAAAATGACGATTAAAAACATATATCCTCTGCCCCGCATTGACGATCTATTCGATCAGATACGTGGAGTGACGATATTCTCTAAAATTGAGTTAAGGTTTGGTTATCACCATGTTAGAATTAAGGATGAAGACATATTTAAAACTGCTTTCTGGACAAGGTACGGGAATTATGAATTTGTGGTTATGCCCTTCGAGCTAACCAATGCACCAACAACCTTTATGTGCTTAATGAATAGTGTTCTAAGTAAGTATCTAAACAAATTTTTAGTCTTCTTTATAGACAACATATTAATTTATTCTAAGAGTAAAGAAGAGCATGATGAACATCTAAAAATAATTTTCAAGTGTTAAGAGAACATCTGTTATATGCTAAGTTCAGTAAATGTGATTTTTACAAAGATAAAATACAATATTTGGGATACATAATATCCAAAGAGGGGATATCAGTGGACCCGAATAAAATAAAAGCTATTATTTATTGGCATTTTCCTAAGGACATAACTAATGTACAATCCTATTAACACTGAAAAATTACCAGACGTTGTAAAAGTTATTCCCATGTAACAACAAAAACCACTTTTAAATATAAAACTATCTTTTTCTCTTCCAAGAGGGATCTCTCATAAAATATTAACAAGGCCATATATGTATAAGCGGAATTGTTTGTAATTGATAGGATTGGTTGAAACAGAACACATGGCCATTGGGCTATGGAGTCAAGACATGAATACAGATAAAAATAACTTATGCATGGAAATTTTAATAGAGGCAAGGTATCTAATCAGTCATAGTCAAAACTTGATTGTCTCGTGGAAAAGGAAGAACATGAACAAACCATTAACACAGAGCATTATAAAAATGAATCCTGTATCAACTTTAGAAGAAAGATTTGGAGGATATCTGAAAAGAACAGCTAGAGCATAGTAAATATGAATTCTAAGATGTTATACACTCATTTCAAAAATGAAGGAATACATAATGGAAAGATAAACTGGAAAAGCATTCACATGAGGAGAGAAAGTATAGACTGTAACATGAAATAACACAGGAATCTCTACCAAATGCAACTTTCGGCTCTGTAATTTTAATTAAAGAAATACTTGAATACAAAAATCTTAAAAATCTCACGGGTTCCAACCCTTGCTTAATCAAAAGTCTGAATACTTATACATTTCTCCTTGAGCTGAAAAATTAAACCTAATTGTCTAATGGTTTAAAGCGTTTATTACATGTGTCAAAGTGCTTGTATATTACAAAGAAATTCTGAGATAACAAACTTCTTAACTAAATGAAATTAAAATAACATTTTATCATAAAATTAATTCTTCACTGAAATTCTTTTGTGTTGTCTTGCTTGATATCTTCATGGTTGTAATTTATATTTATTTGATCCAAATTGTTGAACTATTACCCACTGTTTCAGCTTATGCAAATCCGCAACAACCATTTCATGTGATAGAACTCTGAGCTCCATGCTTCCTGCATATGATTAGGCACCTTGGCACACGTAAATATAAAATCAAACAATAACTTGAATTCTTCATCTAGTTTATCAAACACGACTCTTCTAGACAGATCCTGTTGCATATCTTGAAACTAACTGTGGTCTAATCTACAATTTACCAATTTCTCCAGATATTCCTCCTGAGATAATAATGGTCCCATTTCCTCCCAGAAGAAAGGGATTCCCCTATTTACCAATGGAGTGAATAAGTTAGTAACTTCTTTGACTCTATGACTTATAATCATGGGGGCGTCACCTAGGGACCAATATGATATCACATCCGTTCATATTGGGGGGGGTAAAATTAAAAAATTAAAAATTAATATATTGGGGGTATATTAGGGGTAACTAGGGTTTTTTTTCAACTATTTAAATATCCAATATGTTTGGGTATGTTTTACTCAACATTCTTGCCCGCGCCATTCACCATTCCTCCAAGCCTGCTAGGTTCCTGCGAGCTGCTTTTGCTTGTGGTATGAGTGCACCTGCAACAAGTCGAGGTGCCTGCGAGCTGGGTTTGCTTGTGTTCTGAGTGCACCTACATGTGTTGCGTATATTTTTCAAGTGGTTTTCTCCATCGTTTTGTTGGGTTTTCTGGATAACAAGGGCGTGTTGCTCCTTGGGTTTTCTGTGGGTTTTCTCCACGTTTTCTCCATCGTGTGGTTGGATAACAAGGTGTTTTTTCAAATCGGAGCAGTGGTAGCAGTGTTTTCTGGAAAACGAGGGCGTCTTGCTTCTTAGGTTTTCTGTGGGTTTTCTCCACGTTTTCTCCATCGTGTGGCTGGATAACAGGGCGTTTTTTCAAATCAGAGCAACGGTAGCAGTGTTTTCTGGAAAACAAGGGCGTTTTGCTCCTTGGGTTTTCTGTGGGTTTTCTCCACGTTTTCTCCATCGTGTTTTTTCAGCAGCATTGCAGTGGTAGCAGTGTTTTCTGGAAAACAAGGGCATTTATTCACCGTTTTGTGGTCGTGGTTTTGTGGTGGGTTTCTCTAGTGCTGGAGGAGGCACATTGGAGAGCCATTGCATAACATTCTTGGATGTAAGTTGTAGTGTGTTTAATCTTTGATGAAAAATGCCTATGGTTAGGGATCGTTTAGTGGACTTGATCTTTCAATTCATACTTCACTTTCCCTCCCTACAGGTTCCAGTATTTACATGTAAGTTAAGCCCTAATGATTCTATCATATTCAATATGAGAAAATGTTATGGTAATAGAGAAGTCAAATCATTGTTACCCTTATTCATTGTATTCCAATAGAACACTAGCTCAATGGGATTAGTAGTTCTAGTTTCAACAGGTGTACATAGTGATTACGAGTTCTACATGCTAACTCTGATTACTGCACATTACTGATGCCGATACGGTAGAGGATTCAGATATACGTTTGAAGAGGCAGGCTTTTTAGAGGCAATAAAAAAGATATGGTGCTTTGTCTTTATTCATAGGTGATGTGAGAAAACCCGCAACTAGTGAACAGGCTATAAACGCGGCGTCAGGTAGGTAGGGATTATCCCCCCTGCCGTTACAGAGCTTATTAAATGAAATAGGCACCCATATAATAGCCCTATAAATAATAGGCGAAGGGAAAGGCCAGTAGTACCAAGAGCGGTTGAACCAGCTTAATTCCTGGCATTTGAATAATCAATGATCATATATATTAGGTAAACTTACCATTCTTATTATGTGAAATCACTTAGTTGGAGCTTCAGACAAAGAATATGTTACCCTACTAATGTCAGATGCTGCTTAAGTTTTGGAGAGTAATTTGTACCTACATTCATTATTTCTTTTGATCTGTGCGAAGACCTTTTTAAGCTATTTGGGTAACATGATTGATGTTATCATTGTCCTCCCTAGAGGTTCCAGTATTTACATGTAAGTTAATCCCTAATGATTCTATCGTATTCAATATGAGAAAAGGTTATGGTAATAGAGAAGTCAAATCATTGTTACCCTTATTCATTTTATTCCAATAGAACACTAGCTTAATGGGATTAGTAGTTCTAGTTTCAACAGGTGGACATAGTGATTACGAGTTCTACATGCTTACTCTAGTTAGTGATGATGAGTAACACGATTGATGTTATCATTTCCCTCCCTGACCTGGTTTATAGGGGCACTCTTTAGTACATATTGAGCTTGGATCAAACAGAAACATAATAGCACTTGCTTTGGAAAATCTGAAAGTAAGTCCATGTGTACATGCATTTGCTCAATGGATGGTCTGAAATGTGCATCACTTTTAGGCTTTTTGCATAAAATCCAATTTTATGTTTGTCTGAATTACATGTTTTTTAAAGGCATCAAGTCTGGCTGCAATGTAAATTGATTTTTCTTTAGCTTATATGTAAGTTTAGAATCTAGTTAAAAGGCTTGATACACTTAATTTTTTAATAAGGTTATGGATGAAGGCAAAAGAGACAACGTGAAGAGTGATCAAAGAATTTATGCTACACCATTACATATTATATCAAAGCTGGACGTTGTTAATCACAACTTTCCATTAGAGCTGCAGAAATATTTTCGTAGCTGTTGGTGGCAATGAATCAAGGAACTGTCTTTCCTAGATGGCAGCCAATGATTGCTTTAGGCTTAGCCATGGAAATCATTTGTGTGCATTCATTTTTTTATCTGAATTTATACAACAAATTGACTGGTTGGTGCATGGTCACATTGGTGTTTACCCAAATTTATACAGTACATTGATTGTCTAGAGCATCGATGTATCTGTCCTGCTTAGAGTCTCTCTTAATATCAGTGACTTGCATAGCTTTAATATCATATATAGGTCAACATAACTAGAGATGATTTTTATCTCCATATTTATTGAATAATTAAAAACATAAAAACAATATAGCATGGATGAATGAGGTTGATTTGGAGAATGCAAACAAAATAACAGGAGCTATTATATATAAGCATGCATTCCAGGACCTTGGAATATTGAGCTATTATATATGAGCAAAGGGAAGAATATATATTCCTAAGAATATTTTTTTTCACATT
>LPNX011042019.1:1080833-1099918 GCA_001517045.1 Pseudotsuga menziesii | reverse complement strand
AGGATATCAGAAGACAATTGCTACAGCTAGAAAGCAGTACTTTTGGCTAGGAATGAAAAGGGATATGGCTGAGTACATTTCAAGGTGTATGAAATGTCAACAGGTAAACGTTGAGCATCAACATCCAGTAGGTTTGTTGTAGCCTTTTCCAGTTCCGGAATGGAAATGGGAAGTTATTTCCATGGATTTTATTACAGGATTGTCGATGACTTGGAGACAACATGATTCTATCATGGTTGTGGTAGACAAGTTGACTAAGGAAGCACATTTTATACCGGTTAAGTCTACGTATGAGACTGGCGACATTGACATTGTGGTAGACAAGTTGAGAAAGGAGTTCTCGTGATACTAGGGATTTGAATCCTTATGGTGGGCACATCAACAGCAGGTCTTGCAGTGGCAAGACTGTGAGCAGAACAATAAGGAAAGGTAAGAGATACCTACGAACTAAGTTAACAAAAGACGCTAGTATTAGTCAAGATTTGCTTGACTCGGCACGAGAGTGTGTAGAAGTGATGCAAAAGGAAGTCGTAGGACTTCGCGACAGGTTGCAACGGACTTCACAGGAAGCCAAGGAGAAGCTATAGCAGGAGAAGCCACTGGTAGTGGCTTGGAGACGAGCCACAAGTAAGTGTTAGGGGACTGTTGGAGCAGGGTCCCGCAGCTACAGAAGAAGCTTCCAATTTAGCAGACAGACAGTTTTGGCGGATAGACAAGATAGAGCTACGACGCCGTAGCAAGTTTCCAGCTGCAGAGCAGAGCCGGAAACCATGAATTTTAAGATAGAGAAGACAAGGAAGACGACAGTACCTGAGCGGCCGAGACGAGAGAGCTCACCCACTGCATTGAAGGCAGCAGCGGAAGACAGGAGGGCTCAGCTACCCTCATAAAGGAAAAGGAGCAACGAGGCTGAGGCATTGAAGACAAAGGACAGCAAGGGAAGTAGCGCCGGTACCCACGGTCAGCGCTAGGAAGCATGGAGGACTGCATGAAGCTGTGGTGAAGGGAAGCAGTGCATAGTACCCATGATCAGTGCCGGGAAGCATGGAAGACCGCAGAGAGTTGTGGTGTGACGGATAGCGGCTACCTCAAAGTACAGATACGCCGACTGTCACTAGTTAGGGTTTGGGTTACTTTTGGGACAGGCCCACAGTGTTGTAATTGCGAGACCTTCGGGCCTCCTATAAAGGGATGTATTTTGTATTGTAAAAGGTTGGAATTTTGAGCATCTTAAGCCATCCAGCTAGCTAGTTAACCATTGAGTCTGTTAGCTCACAGCTACCTTGTATTGTAATAGAGTTGAGCTCTGGTTCTGTTATTAGCTGTAGTATCTTACCGTAACCAGTAGCTGGCTCATAGAGCATGCATGTAATGATCCATAGGGATCGACAGAGAGGGAAGAGTGTATTGTAAGAGAGACAATATAGAGATAGAGAAGAGATCTAAGAGAGAATATCTCAAGCTGCATATGCGGTGCAGCAGAACTGTGTTTACCTTCCCCTGAGCTATAATAGAAACACAGTTCTGTGGATGTAACTTCCATCCTGGAGGTGAACCACGTTAAAATCGAGTGTTATGTGATTCAGTTATGTGTTGTGTTTACTTGTTGCATCTAGCAGTTAGTATATAAGACTTTGCTTACAGTTTAATGTATGAATGCGTTATTCAGTTCGCAGTAATATAGAAGGATAGATATAAGTTGAAGTCTTTGGCATTTTGTATGCGGGTTCATTTATGATTTGCTTGAAACAGTCACTAGTCGTAGTGTTAAACATTCTTTCATGTTGAGTCATGCAAGTCGACACGAACAATGCTAAGTGCGCTGAGCCGTGGGAGTAGGATATCGCAGGGAGGTGATATCACATCGGTAGAGGAGCTGCGGTGCACGATACCGTAGGTTAAGGACTTAGCGTTGGGAAGAATTTACATGTTTCCTGGTGCGCGAAGATGCGATAAGGCTGGAGTCATCGCGATTCGGTGGAAGTTGCACGGCATGGAAAGGGAACCGTGCAACGGGAAGAGAGAGATCTCGCGGCTAGAAGAGCTGCGAGGCGAGGAGATCGCGCGACGCGAGCGAGGAAGTCGCGTGACGCGCAGAGAAAGAGACCTCACGGCTAGAAGAGCTGCGAGTCGCAAGTAGGATGCCACAGAACCTGGTCCAAGACGCTTGAGTCCTTGGCCAACCCATTAGAATCACCTCGGGTGAGACTTCAGGCCACTTCGCAGTCTGTCGCCGAAAGGGCTAGTGAGCTAGGGGTGTTGTTGGTTAAACACAGTAAACCTGGGTCTGCCCATGATAGCCAACAAAAATCATGTGTGCAAATGAAATAAGGCCTTGTACAAGCTCAGAAGACACCCATAGGATAACACATACATGAGGATCTTGAAGATAACCTAGATTGTTGAAGATATTAACATTTTCTACAAGGTTGAATATGAAATCCTATAGAGGATGACAAGCTCATAGATGGGTGTGAGAAGAAATTTTTGAAAATGGCTGAAGATAGAGGATCTTGGTATCCAGTGACCCTAGATGGATACATAGAATATTAGTAGCAGAGGAAGATACTTGTCACTCTAGTACAGAATGTTTCAATACATAGAGTACAAAAGGCAGAGAGAGAATGATGGTCCACTTTAGAGGGAGTGACTGCAAAAGATCTCGAGGTTTGACATACTACGACAGGATGGATAGCTTATTGATGACTCTAGGATTTAATTAGAGTAAAGCGGATTCCCACCTTTTCATCAAGGTTGAAGGTGGAAGACCAGTGATGCTCTTGTTACATGTCGATGACTTGTTCCTAATATAAAAGAGGAGTTCATTAAAGTTACAAGAAGGAGACTTGCTACCGATTTTGAGATGAAGGACTTGGATATGATGCACTACTTTCTATGCATGGAGGTGTGGTAGAATGCGAATGGAATCTCCCTGGGACAAGGGAAGTATGAAATATAGATCCTGAATAGGTTCAGGATGATGGACTGCAAGGCCATGACAACACCTATGGCATCAAACCTGAGGCTATTGAGTGTTGCTTCATTAGAGACGGTTGATGACACAATGTATCATCAGATGATTTGTTCCTTGATGTACCTAACGAATACGAGACCAGATATTTGCTTTGCTGTGAACACATTGAGACATGTTCACCTGATGGTTGTAAAGCATGCAGTGAGGTACCTGAAGGGTACAGTTGAGTATGGGCTCAAGTATGATACGAATCTAAATATTAACCTAAAGGGTTATGTGGATTAGATTGGATAGGTAGTACCATTGATAGGAAGAGCACTTCTTGGTGTACCTGGAAGCAATCCTACGTGGAATTGAGTATAGTCGAGGAAAAATATGTTGCCACTTGATTTTTGGGAGGTAGTATGTTTCTTTTGAAAACTACTATTTGATTTGGTTGATCTGACTTGCATTTTTGTATGATGCAGAGAGGACCAGTGAAGCTCCAGTATGTGATCCAGATCGAGATATCTCAAAATAGGGAGTTCTATCATATCCGATGAGACAGGTTGTATGAGCATAAATCCCGGCAAACCTCGTAGGTTGCTCAGACGTAATCGATCATGTAGGTCGTCCTCAGATGTAATCGATCCTGGAAAAGCTCGTAGGTTATCCTTGGACGTAATAAACCCTGATGTGATTCTATGCTAGAAATGGCCACAGTGAAGTTTGAGTACTTTAGGGAGAAGCTTGGTGTTCTCTAGATCGAGGTTCCCTCCAAAGGGAATTGATGTGTCCATTGGCCTTTCTGACATGGTGGAAGACTGATCTTCACATGCTCAGATGTAAGTGCAGAGATGCTCTGATGTGATTGTGGGTTGTGTTAACACATGATCAGGGCAGATATATTCTGATGTGATTGTGGGATGTGTTCCCACATGATCAGTGCAGATCCATTCTAATGTGATTGAGGGATATGTTCCCACATTATCAGATATAAGTGCATAGATGCTCTGATGTGATTGTGGGTCGTGTTACCACATGATCAGTGCTGATATATTCTGATGTGATTATGGGATGTGTTCTCACATGATCAATGTAGATCCATTCTAATGCAATTGAGGGATGTGTTCCCACATGATCGGATGTAAGTGTAGTGCCTTTCTAACATGATGACGTCAGATGTAAGTGCAAAGCATTTCTGACATGATGAGGTTGGATGTAAGTGCAGAGCCTTTCTGACATGATGAGGTCAAATGTAAGTGCAACACCTTTCTAACATGATGAGGTTGGATGTAAGTGCAGAGCCTTTATGACATGATGAGGTCGAATGTAAGTGCAATGCCTTTCTGACATGATAAGGTCGGATGTAAGTGCAGATCCTTTCTGACATGATGAGGTCGGATGTAAGTGCAAATCCTTTTTGACATGATGAGGTCGGATGTAAGTGCAAATACTTTCAGATAAGATGAGTTCGGATGTGAGTGTTGGGCCTTTCTAACATGGGTTTTGGATGTGTTCCTCCCATGGTCAGATGTGAGTGTTGGGAGTGCCTTTCTGACATGGTTCTTGGATGTGTTCCTCCCATGTTCAGATGTAAGTGTTGGGTGGGCCTTTCTGACATGGTTCATTCCATGGTCGGATATAAGTGTTGAAGACGATGAAGACCTACATGGAGGCTAGGACTACAACCAGCATGAAAAAGGGTTGGCTCTGTAGAAATTCCTGTGATGAGTAAACTTGAGAGATAACACTAGTGATGATGACCCAGTGATGATTCAGTAGTGATGATCCAAATAAAGTGATGATCGAGATCAAGTGATTATCCAGACTTGATGATGATCTAGTGATGATCCAGACTTGATGATGATCCAGTGGTGCTCCAGATCAAGTGATGATCTAGACTTGATGATGATCCAGTGATTATCCAGATCAAGTGATGATCTAGACTTGATGAATATGACTTGATGATAATCCAGATGATACAAAGAAGAAGACTTATGCTGATAACATGTGTCGAGAGAATACCTTCCTAGTTAAGAGGGAGTGTTGATTTATTTGTAACTTCAAAATGTATTCACTTATATATCTTATATATTGTACCTCGATGTTTATATCAGGATTTATCTGTAATAGAGTCATGTCATGCCCCGATCTTCCTATAGGGAGAATCATAATGTAAACAAGTCATGTAAAGTCATTGAGGTTAACCCTCCATTGTAAGTTGGAGAAATAGTCCCCACAATTGAGTTAAGGTTAACCCTCCTTGTTGATCGAAGGGAAAATTCCCCACACTTGTGGGGCATTAGGGTTATTAGACTCTCCTAGAGAAGTCGACCCTGGTAAGTAATTGTTAAGTGAGGCTGACTTGTTGGAGTGGACATTAAGTGAACAAAAGAATATAAATAGAGAGTGAGCCTCTCTATTTATCATACACACACTCACTCACTGGGGCGCATGAGTGAGAGAGGATAAGTTCTCTCAAGTGAGAGAGAGAGAAAAGCTATGGGGATCATCTTTTCTGTCTTTGGGTTTTACTGCTGCCATTGGTGCTCATTCTATCTCTGAGGAAGTTGCGGGGTTTTCTCCTTTATGGTTTCCCCGAGGAAAATCACATGTTTCTATTGTCTATTTTGATTGATTGTTGTGCATGTTATTCTTTTAGTTAAGATCCTAAGATCATATTGCTTAAATGATAAAAATATAACATGGGCCTCCTTCATACTGAGATCCATCCTGATACTATAGAATAAAAGCATTATTACCCCTATGTGCTACACTAATGTATGGACCTACCCACAAATGATAAAACTTACCATGGTTTCCTTTTTCTTCATGTGGATCATCCCATTTTAACACCAAATCATCAACCTGGAAAGTGTCTTCTTTTACCATTCTATCAAAGTTATTCTTCATTTTCTCCTGATGAATCTGTACCTTATCATATGCTTTATCTCTCAATTCACTTAGCTCAATAATTTGGTTTGTTATCCTTTGCATATGATTAGGCTCATCCTGTTGCTCCTACAATAACTTCATAACTGGTACTCCTAGAGATGTTGGAAAACCCACTTCAGATCCATACACTAGTTGGAATGGTGACATTCCAATGGCCCTCTTTGTGCTGATTCTGTCAGCCCAAAAAGCATATTTCAGCTTTGTATGCCATGCTCTTTTATTTTCTTCTAACAATTTTTTAATTATCCTCACCAAACTTTTGTTAGAGGACTCTTCCAGTTCATTACCCTGTGGATAATAAGCAGTAGAATGATTCAAACTTATGTGATACTTATGACATAAATTTATCATCTTCTTAGATTTAAAAGTAGCTGCATTATCTATTACAATCCTCTTAGGACATCCAAATCTTGCCAAAATGTTATTCTCTAGGAAATCTACTATCACTGAATTTGTATCTCTTCTAGTAGGTATTGCTTCAATCCACTTTGTAAAATAATCAATTGTTGTTAAGATCCACTTATGTTGTCTTGAGGAATTTGGATTTATTTCCCCAATGAAATCCAACCCCCACTGTTGAAAATGTGCTTCTACTGATATGGGATTAAGAGGGAGTGGAACCACTTTCCTCTTTCCATCAAAAATCTGGCACTGATGACATTTGGTGGTTTCTTTATACACATCTAAAAATAATGAAGGCCGATGGAATCCTGCTCTCAAAATTTTATTTGTTGTTACCTTCCATGAATAATGTCCCCCACAATCTCTTTCATGGAAATATTTTGCTATATGTTGAGCTTCATTCTCTAAGAGGAAATTAAATAACACTCTACCAGGATCCTTCCAATAAATATATTGATTTAAAATACAAATTTTGGAGCCTTCAGCTTCACAAACCTTGCTCTAGTTTTGCTTAACCCTGCAGGAGGTTGTAAATTTTGCAATACATAAACAATATAAGCATACAATGGATAAATGGAAAAATTAGGCATCACCTGCACTTTTGTGTCTAACTAATTTGCTTGAACTGACAAAAAATTTAGCTACAGAGAATCACAATTAGAATATGTCATCATTTTAGCTAATCCTTGTCCCTTAATCAACTTGGTAGGCCTAATTTCAATGTCATATTCCAAAAGCAATGCAATCCACTTTTCTCTTCTCCCCTTTGGATCTGGCTGTGTAAGTATGCTCTTTACCACACTGCTAGGAACATATGCAACTACATGTGAATGGAGAATGTAAATTCTGAAATACTTTAGGGCCTCATTAGAGGAATTTTGAGGTCTAAAATGGGCCTCCTAAGGAAAATAATAAAATAATAGTTAAAATAATAAAATAATATTTATTAATTTTGGAGGAAAAAGGGAAAAAACTACTTTTTGTGTTCATATTTTCGACATATCTCTTTGTGTTTTTACTCAAATTTCAATCGAGAGAGCTCGTTGGATGCAGAATCAAATTCTACATCCAACGAACGCCCATACTGCATACCTTTGATGGTTCCTTCTACCCAAAAAACAAGAAATACCTGAAAAAATGTGATGATGACATCATCATCACATTTTTTCAGGTATTTCTTGTTTCATCATCACATTTTTTCAGGTATTTCTTGTTTTATGGGTAGCCAAATCCGTCAAAGGTATGCAGTGTGGGTACTCGTTGGATGTGGAATAAAATCACGCATCCAACGAGCTCTCTCAATCAAAATTTGAGTAAAAACATAGGGAGATATGTTGAAAATACGAACACAAAAAGTTTTTTTTATGACAAATATGTCAATTCAACCATTATGGTTGACTCATTTTATTGTAATTCTATTGGTTCTTGAATTCCAACTCACAAGGACTTATTGTTGGCGGGTTTTCTTATAAGACCCATTTTAGACCCCAAATTTCCTCTAATGTAATCAAAGCATATGTTGTTTTTCCATGATATCATATTTTAACTCTCCATCTCTTAATATCTTACTAAAAAATTCTATAGGATGTTCTTCACCTTGGTCATTCTTTTGTAACAAAACAACTGCAACAATATGCTTTGAAGCATATGAGAATACTAGAAAGTCTTTATCAAAATCTGGACTTACCAGCACAGGAGCTTCTGAAATAGCTTGCTTTATATCCTCGAAAGACTTCTTCACCTCTTTAGTCCAGTTTATTTCATCATCCTTTTTCAACATATTAGTAATGTTCATCAATATCTAAGCAAAACTAGGAATGAATATCCTCAATAAATTTACCTTCCCAATGAATGATTGTACTTCTTTCTTACTTCTTGGTTCCTCCACCTTCAAAATTGCACTCACCCTGTCTGGATCAATCCTTATACCTTCTTTGGAAAAAATATGGCCCAAAATTTTTCCTTCTTCCAGAGCAAAATTTGACTTCCGTGGATTTAATGAAATGCCATATTTTATACATTTAAGGAAAATCTTTTCCAGATGTTTGACCTGGAATATACAGTAATATCATCCATGTAAATCACTACAAACCTATCTCTTTCATCTGTAAAAGAAATGTCCATAGCACGCTAGAAAGTGGCTCCTGCATTCATTAATCCAAAAGGCATCTTTCCGTACATGAATGTACCCCATGGTGTAGTGAAATCAATTTTTCCTGATTTTCACATAGCACCTTTATTTGATTATAACCTGAAAACCCATCCATAGTAGAAATTCTCTCAGAACCCACCACTTTCTGCAAAATCTGGTCCATCTTTGGTAAAGGGTAATTGTATTTCAAAGAGACTTTATTCAAATTTTTGAAGTCCACACACAGTCCTATTTCACCATTCTTCTTTCTAACAGGAACCAAATTAACAACCCATTTTGAGAATCACAAGGTTACAATCATTTTTGCATCAAACAATTTTTTGATCTCCTTTTCAATGACAAGCAATAGCATTGGATTAATCCTTCTAAGTTTCTTCCTACATGGTTTCTCTCCAGGATTAATTTGAATAGAATGTTGTATAATTGAGGTGTCATATTATTTGAGGTCATCATAACTCCATGCAAATACATCAGTGTATGTTTTCATCAAGTTCACATACTCATCCTTTTCTTTAGTAGGCAATTTCTTGGACAATTTTACAATTTTCGGATTCTCCTCAGTACCATTGTTTTTATCTTCAACAACATTTTCAGCAAGTTTAACTTTAGGATATTTGACAACGTCATTTTGGTCAAAACGTTGTTCTAAAGGAATCAAACCTC
Organism: Pseudotsuga menziesii; assembly: GCA_001517045.1. Lineage (NCBI taxonomy): Eukaryota > Viridiplantae > Streptophyta > Pinopsida > Pinales > Pinaceae > Pseudotsuga > Pseudotsuga menziesii. The sequence goes on along the minus strand of LPNX011042019.1, from coordinate 1,090,790 downwards.
TAGGAATATAATTACTTTTCAATTGGACTATATCCTTTCCTCCTAGTGAGCCTTTCAACTTTTCTATTTCAACAACTCCTTCTTCATCTTCATCAACATCTTGAAAATTTTCAGAATCAACACTTTCTTTTTCTATTTGAGTATTTACAAACTCACCAGACAATTCCAGAAATATTTTGATTTGCATATCATCTTAAAAAACCTTCCAGTACTTGGTATTGTCTAGTATAGAAGGCATGTTCACAATGTCCACCTTGTACTTTATTTTACCTGTAGTAGGGGTCTTGAATTTTCCAACAGCAATTGCCAAAGAATCTACCACTGTATTATCATATCTAGGAACCACTTTGACACTGTGTTCTGTGAAAAAATTCCCAAACATATCCCATACTTCATTCCTATAATCTCTCATTCTAGGATGCTTAGTCTAATAACTATCATTCACCTGATTTATCACAAGTTCTGAATCTCCAAAAACTTGGACTCGTTTACCTCCCAAATATTTCAGTGCATGCAAACCCAACAACAAAGCTTCATATTATGCTACATTATTAGTACATTCAAAGGTCAACTTGTAAGAAAAATATTTAAAATATCTAATAAGGGAAATTATATATACACCTGCACCAGCACCCACTTTAGCCATCGACCCATCAAAATACATAGTCCATACCCCTTCTTCATTTTTTTTTCTTTCCAATGCTTCCTGTTTATTCATCACCTTTTAATCCTTTCTATGTTTATTTGGCATAGCAAACTTTGAATTACAAGGAGAAATATCATTGAAGAAAATAGATGATCCTAATTCTGTATCAACAGCATAAATATGATGAACTACTGGATGATTTGGAATACTAACAACATATGGTGATCTTTTTTCACTATACAGTCTCTTCTTTACATTAAGGACATGAATCGTAGCATAAGACATATCCATTTACAAATTTCCTTTTAACAAAGTCCAAGATCTTGACAACAAAACACTGAATTTGGGAGGGATATCAGCCACAAAAACATCCATGACCATAGTTTTATATGGTATTTATCCAAGGATACTACCATGTCCTTTATCAAACCCAGGCATTTCACCCTTTTGGAATCAAAAGAATACAAATCCCAAACCCCAAAATTTCTACCACTCCTTTAGGCATCAAATTATGTGAAGCACCTAAATATAACATAGCATTATGCAACACCATTGTTAGTGAAATATATGTTATCTAATTCAACACTTACTTGTTAACCCAGGAAGGTAGCTTGTGAGATGCAAACACTATATGTGCAGAACTGAAGGCTTAAAATACCCTATCCTAATTGCAATAAAAGAAACTACTATTCTATGAAAGAAATGCTTGGCCTAAAAACAACTAACTAACAGAAGGGGAAAAAAATGACTTTAAGCAAACTAAGAATCTATTCTATGAATGGAGATCTATTCTATTTTTGCAAAATGAAAGATCTATATAATAATTCAATTGCAGCTGACTACTAAGGATCTAAGCTATGTAACTTGTAAAATAATTACTTTGATTCTACCCAATCAAACTAACTACTTTGATCTATGTAATTTAATCTGACTAATTAACTACGAATTCACAAGAGCAAAGCAAAAACACTATTATAAAGACCAAGCATAAATAAATGCATTGCAAAACAATAGACTAATCAAAGCAAACTCAACTTGGAGTTCAAGAAGGCCTAAGTAAACCTAAGCATATTCAAATGGCTGGAAATGAAATTGGTTTGTAAACAAACCAAAAACAGAATATTTATTAATCTACCTCAAAAGGAAATCAAACTATGAACTAAATCATTCTAGTTAATTACGAGAAAGCAATATAATTAAACTATTCTTCAAAAAGCAAGTCTACACTGGATTAAAGATGGAATCAACAAGTTTTAGAATAGTAACAAACTATGAAATCGGATATAAAGTATTAACTACAAATCAAAGCACAACTAAAAAGGAAAACTAAGGCAAGCTAAAAGATGAGGATTAACTAAAAAATGAATATGAATATTAACGAAACATTATTCCATTCAAAACAAGGTTCTAACTACATATGCAGGTATTAGCCAGCTACATGAAATAATATAGTTCGAAAACCTAAGAAATTAGACTCTAATTCAGCATAGAAACACAACAGAGAATATTAAAGGTTGAACGAAGGTCTAGATGACAGTTTGGACACACAGTCTAGATGACAGTTTGGACAGACAATCCGAATGACAGTCTGGATGAAAGTTTGGAAAGACAGTCCAAATGACAGTCTGGATGACAAAAGATGATATACACTAAGGAAATGAGCAGGCTAAATGATCTTGACGCCAACTGGTTGATGCATATGACCCTACAGTGAGAGAAAAGAAGTAAATAAATTGTTAAAAAACTGAAATAACAAAAAACCATCTATACTAATCATTATCTAAGGAAAGAAACCATTTCTATTGCATAATAAAATAGAGCTAAAAGGTAAACTAATTTAATCTACATCTACAGGAAAATTAACAGAACTGAATTTGATTTTTAACTAAGCTTGAAATACTGGAATAATTCGAATTTTATCTGATTGCAAATGAAAAACTAAAAGATAAGATGAAAGGAGATATGCATGGCTGGTAATTTAATTTCTAGAAATGTAAATTACATATAAACAACAGAAATTACAGTTTATGAAGAATTAACCATCACCTACAGGAAAAAAAAATTATACACATTGGAAATCAAAATTACTTATTTGCAAATGAAGAAAAATAACGAAATATACACAAGGAAAAACCTCTGGTTGTTGAGGGGCCCTTCTCAGCAATCAGGAGTTGAGTCTAACTTAGATCAATCACCAACAGAGCACAGAAATACTCATCAATAGCTGAAACAGAGACTTTTTATTAAACTGAAGCAAATTTTACAAAGTTTTTATGCCCCTTCTTCACAACCCTGAGCATGTTTATATAGTTTTTTACAAAGGAGAGCAGGTCAACCACCCCTCTTTAAAAATAGAGAGTGTTCAATGCTGAGAAACCACTCCATTAAAACAGGAACAAACTCAAAAAAATGGCCAACCACGTTTTGACGTTTACTAGGCAAATCCATTTTAAAGAACCACACATTGATCCCAAATGGATTTGAATTTTTGCAAAATTCCTCACGAGGACCTAAATTGGACTATTCTGCACAAAACCCATGTGCCATAATTTTTAGTTTCGCCTCTATTTTCCTGTAAATCCAGCCCAAAATTCTAATCTATGTTAAATACACGTTGTACGAATGGGCATTCAAATGAGCGTCCGAATGACCTGTAACAAAAATTAGTTCACAAATACAGATAACGAGTGAAATTTCTACTGGTTTGTTGGCCACACTGATGGCTGGGTGCTTGAGCTATATTGGCTGAATCACCATCCATTTATGAGTTTGTTGCTTATATTGATCCATTCTTTGTTAAACATTCTCTCTTCAATCTTTATGCGATCTATCTTGCATGATATCACCACGTGGTCCGTTTTAAAATAAGGCACCTGCATACAATTAAAACATTCATATATATTAAAACTTAAGATGTGAGGGATTTCCACCATATGGTTCGTGAATGTTAAAAGACTTATACTTATATAAAATGGTAATTTATTTAAGAATTAAGAATCCATTTTTATTCAACATGTTTGTATAAAAGTTTTGTTTAAAAATATTATTTTATGATTTAACTTTTATTTATAAATAATAATTGCAATAATGCTTTTAGTTATAATTATTCATTTGAATAATGCAAAAGCTTATTATCAACCTTATGATTTTAATTTGTGTATGCATGTATGACATGTTTTAGTGAGGACAAAGGAGCAAAGATAGATCAATGTGCTAACAAAGTAAGTCAAGCTATTTAAACCAAGAAGAAACATACTATCAAACCCAATGCGAAGCACAGGACCAAAAGAAGCGTCAAATCAAATATCGAAATGTTTATCATTTGCACATTTAATACATTAAAAATAACATATTAGGATTATTTTATGTTTACCAGAATTTAATTAATAAAACAAAGTAAAAGACAACCTTATTCGACATAGATGTTGTCACATCCCCGACCCTCCGACCGGAGAAGAGGATGCTACCATGGCGTTAACCATCCGAGCAAACTGCCCCATGAACATGAATATATATATATATAAATGAAATGCTTGAACATAAAACATGCTAAGATGCATAATCATTCACATACACAGCGGAAGCAAACATACATTCATTCATTCAACATGTTCATCAAAAATTATGTTTAGTAAATATAATTGCATAAGTAAAATAAACAAGATTACTTATCTAATAAAGAACTCGCCCCGCAACTAGCTACATCACTGCAACGTTCCACCCAACCATAGGCCAGCGTGCTCCTTAATCTCTCAGTAACGCTGCCACCCCCAAGCTAGGCATGATTTCCCAAGGAATAAGGAACAAGCAGGCTTACACATAGCCAAGGATACACAAAACATAGCCAAGCCAACACAGTTGGGTTTATTAGGCCATCAACAAGATAGCCAAGTCAACATGGTCAGGTTTATCAGGCCATCAAGGAGCTGGGAAAGTCTAAATGCTAAGCTGGTGAGCTCATTACAGAGCTAGGAACACCTACACCGGAACTAGCCTGACTTCTAAGACACCCACACACACCCAACACAAGGAATCCGTCCCTTCTTTGCTACACAGTCCCTCAGGCCCTGACTTCCCTTCCAGTGCTATTCAGGGGTTGTGGAGGATAAATCTAGCCCTCTAGCTCTATCTGTGTGGTTTCCAAACACACCAGGTTTATCAAGAAAACCAATCCCCCATACCTACTCCCAACACAGTCCAAATACCAACCATTACATGCATGCAATCAACCAGCAGTTACAGCTTGGACAAGGGAAACAGCTCCTAAGTCGTTCGTGGTCCTATCATAGCCAAAACGACTCCCAAGCAACTTACAGTAGTCCCAAAACATATCAGCAAACATAGTTCACAACGTGAGGAAACAACAGTCCATCCTAGACGACGAAGCCACCGGATAGACTTACACAGATCGCAATGGGGAAGGAGAATCAGCCTCCCAGCCTGTGCATGAGGGAAATTTACACCAAACCCGAAAATACAGAGGGAAAAAAAACCAGATCCCTCTCTGTGGAAAACATGAATGACAACCAAAAAATGGCTCCCTCTCCTGCCTGCGTGAGACACAGGACGTTTTTCCCTGCATGAGAATAAGTAGAACTACAGTCTCTGCGTGAGGATGAATGATTCCCTTCCTATGCATGAGGATGAGTTGACAACAGAGAGAATGGTGTAGTGGAGAGGATGGAGAGTCCGCATGGAGTGATGGTGGTGGTGGTTCTTCCATGCCAACGTGAGGGTCAACCTGCTGGTGGAGTGTGCATGTGGGCAAGGACTGACAGTCCTGCCACACTCCACTCTCCAGCCATAACTACCCAACTAACAGCAAAACTTTTTAATGGTGGTAGTTGGATAAGACAAGGGAAGGTGAGTAAGACAAAAAGGATGGGTGACAACCAAATGGGTTCAACAGCTGACACATGGCTTTTCCCCATAGGCGCAAGGTTTAATAATTCTCCCCCCTTATCCTAATGAGAATCATGCCCCTTCTCAATTTAGTTGCCGCGAACATAGTTGGTTGGGTTATTTAATTAAAGATGCATATTTACATGATGCCAAAACTAATATATGTCATGTACCATGATAGACCATCGGCAACGATTCCAATTGTCGAAACATAACACAGATAAGTCGATGGTGGGGCTTTTGCCTTTATCTCCTCACCATGATTAATTACAATGCATACATCATGTACATTTAATGCAAATGGGGTCAAAACCAAGGTGTTACATTCCCCTCCCCCTTGAATAGCACCGTCCTCAGTGCTTTATAAAATTTGAATAAAATGCTACACTGGTATCGCCTCAGTGTTTCACAAAATTGAACAAAAATGGATGTGCCAATCGCATGGCATCCTCCAGCTCCCACGTAGCCTCTTCAGGTTTGTAGTGCTCCCATTGCACCTTTACCTTCCCTATGGCCCGGTTCCAGAGCATTGTGACCTTCCTGTCGAGGATGCATATTGGCTAGATTCAGAACTCTCCCTCGGGTTCCACCTGAATCACATCCCAATTTATCACATGGTTAGGATCATGTACATATTTCTTAAGCAAAGAAACATGAAAACCATTATGAGCTCTAGTACTAGCAGGAAATGCAAGTCTATATGCAACTGGCCCTATTCTTTCAAGCACTTCAAATGGCCCACAATATCTTGGTGACAGCTTGGCATAACTTCTGAGCTTCAAGGAATTCTTCTTTGCTCTCACTTTGAGGTAAACATGATCCCCAACACTAAAATCCCTGTTCACCCTGTGCTTATCTACCTAGATTTTCTGTCTGTCCTATTCTGCTTTCAGGTTCTGCCTGATCTTTACAACCTCTTGCTCCATTTCCTTGAGCAATTCTGGTCCAAGCACAACCCTGTTCACTGGGTTATCCCAAGTCATAGGTGTCCTACACCTTCTTCCATACAAAGCTTCATACAGACTCATCCCCAAGGATGCCTGCTGTCCATTGTTGTAAGCAAAATCTACCTAGTGCAAGTAATCTTCCCACTTGGTTGGTTTGTCCATCACGTACATGTGAAGCATATCTTCAAGAACCTGATTAACTCTCTCTGTCTTCCCATCTGTCTAAGGATGGTATGTAGTGCTGAATTTTAGCTTTGTACCCAAATCTACAAACAACCCCTTCCAAAAGTTGGAAGTGAACTTGACATCTCTATCAGAGACTATTGCCTTCGGCAATCCATGCAATTTGAAAATCTCCTTCATGAAGATCTTTGCAATGTCATCAGTCTTATGCGTAGACTTAACCGGTATAAAATGCGCTGCCTTAGTCAACTTGTCTACCACAACCATGATGGAATCATGTTGTCTCCAAGTCATCAACAATCTTGTAATAAAATCCATGGAAATAACTTTCCATTTCCATTTAGAAACTGGCAAAGGATGAAACAAGCCTGCTGGATGTTAATGCTCAACCTTTACCTGTTGACATTTCATGCACCTTGAAATTTATTCAGTCATATCCCTTTTTGTTCCTGGCCAAAAGTACTACTTTCTAGCTGTAGCGATTGTCTTTTGATATCCTGGGTGACCAGAATACAGAGCTTGATGGATTTCATCCATAACAACTCTCCTCAAATCTACTACATCTGGAATATAAATTTTGCCTTTAAAAGTAAGAAGTGGATCTTCTTTCAATTTATATCCCTCATATCTCTTCTCAAGACTTTGCTGCTGCAATTTGTCTTTTACCTGCTCATACAATTCATCTCCAGTAGCATGACTAACAATCTGCTACCTCAAATCTGATTGGCAATTACTAAGAGATGCCGCATGCATTTCCTGTACCTTCCTGCTGAGTGCATCAACTACCTTGTTCTCTCTTCCCTTTATGTGCTTGATTTCAAAATCAAACTCACATAAAAACTCTAGCCATATCGCTTGCCTAGTGTTCAAGGTAGGCTAATCAAATAGATACTTCAAACCACAATGGTCTGTCCTTAGTTCGAATCTTCTACCCATCAACTAATGTCTCCACATCTTGAGGGAATGTACTATGGCTGCAAGCTCTAGATCATGAGTGGCATAGTTCTTATCATGCTCCTTCAGCATTCTTGACTCATAACTTATCACGTGGTTGTCCTGCATAAGGACTCCTCCAAGCCCTTGTCCGCATGCATCGGTACACACCACAAAATCTTTCTCCGGATCTGCAACTTTCAATACTGGTGTAATGGTGAGAAGATTCTTCAACTGCTGAAAGCTTTCTTCACACATCGATGTCCATTTGAACTTCATCCCATTCTTTTGCAAAGAAGTGATGGCATGTGCAACTTTGGAGAATCCCTCAATGAACCTTCGGTAGTATCCTACAAGTCCCATAAAAGATCTTACATCTATCACATTTCTTGGAGTAGGCCAATTTATAATGGCTTCAATCTTTTTAGGGTCCACAGATATACCCTCCTCTAAGATAATGTGACCCAAGTACTGAATTCTATCTCTATAGAAGTCACACTTGCTCAGTTTTCCATATAGTTGATGCTCCCTGAGCACTTGCAATGTCAATCTCAAATGCTCTTTATGTTCTTCCTCATTCTTAGAATAAACAGGAATGTCATTAAGGAAAACAAGAACAAACTTGTCCAAATACCTGTTGAAGACGCTATTCATAAGACACATAAATGTAGCTGGTGCATTTGTGTGACCAAATGGTACCACTACAAACTCATAATTCCCATACCTTGTCCTGAAGGTTGTCTTATGAATGTCTTCATCCTTGATTCTCACCTGATGATAACCAGACCTCAAGTCAATCTTGGAAAAGACCTTTTCTCCTCTCATTTGATTAAAGAGGTCATCAATCCTAGGAAAATGATATTTATTCTTCACGGTAACCTTGTTCAATTGTCTGTAATCAATACACAACCTGAGTGTACCATCTTTATTCTTTACAAACAGAACTGGTGCTCCCCAAGGAGACACACTCGGTCGGATGTACTTCTTTTCCAACAACTCTTGCAGTTGCATCTTCAACTCTAGCATCTCTGGTGTACTCATCATGTATGGTGCCTTGGACACTGGTGCTACTCTTGGCATAAATTCTATAGTGAAATCAATGTCCCTCTTTGGAGGAAGTCCTGGAATCTCATCAGGAAACACATCCCTGAATTCCTGTAACACCTGATAGTCTTCCAACCTAGGAGTTTCATCCCCTGTTGTCTCCAAAATATGAGCTGCATACAACTGGAAACCCTTCCTATAGAACTTCTTTAACTGCATTGCTGAAACCTGCTATACTGGAATCATTTTTGGAATACCTTTCACAACTACTAGGTTCCCTTCTTCATCCATGCATTCGAAAGTCTTATTGTAACTGTCAAGATTCACCCTGTGAGCTTCTAACCAATCCATTCCAATGAAAAAATCATAGGAACCAAGTGGTAGAAGATTCATATCTACACAAGTGACCAATCCATTCATGACCAATGGACATTTCTCTACCACTTCACTGACCTTTCTCTTAGTTCCAGTTGCTAGCTAGACTAACCAAGACTTCCTATGCTTTACTTTCTTAAAAGAACAATTCTCCACTACTCTAGGAGTAATGTAACTGTGCATAGAAATAAGGTCAATCAAAATAGAAACAGATTGCTCAACAATCTTACCTACAACTTCAACCACAATTGACTGGTGATCTGCCTGGCGGTCCTCCAGTGCTGCATAAATTCTAGGGACTGCCCCTATTACTTGGCCCACTGTTTTTGCTTCTTGAATGTTATAAGCTGGTCTTGCACTCTCATTCTCAAGTGGACAAGTCCTGCGCATGTGGGGTCCTCCACATCTCCAACATTGAAGTGGTCCTCTACTCTGTTGTGGATCCTTAGGCTTTTCTCCTGTCACTCCAATTGGTTTACTCACAGCTTGGGATGGCTGCTTCTGTTGATTCCTAAATTTAGAAGGTTTGAAAACTTTCTTTCTTTGGTCAAACTTCTCATTCTTCTTGTCCTTCCATACCTTATGGTAATTAGGTCTACCTTTGCTTTTCTCATATCAATACTTATCCTTCCTTATTGCTTCTTCAAGAGTTCTAGGTTCATAAAACTCAATTCTATCTTTGTAAGACTGAGGTAATCCACTCAGAAAACGTTGGACCTTCGCTCTTTCATCTCTGATGTACCGAACATACCTCAACAGCTCCAAAAACTTATTTGCATATTCTTCCATGGTCTGCTATCCCAATCTTAGCTCATGGAACTCCTTAATCTTGTCATCATAATACCTGTCAGAGAGGTATTTCTACTTGAAATACTTCTTGAACTATTTCCACTTAAGTCTCCTTTCACTGATCATTTTTAATTGCTT
>LPNX011042019.1:1063486-1080802 GCA_001517045.1 Pseudotsuga menziesii | reverse complement strand
TTCAGATTGAATATGGAAACTCTTGCCTTCATGTTTCCTGAATAATCATGCACTTGAAAGTACTTCTTTATCCCAAGAATCCAAGCTTCAGCCTCTTGTCCAATCTTTACCTCACCATCAAATGTAGGAGGTTTAGCTTTCTTAAATTCATCCCGAGAGTGATCCCTATGGTGTCTCTTTATTTTTCTTTTATGAGAAGAAGAACTTGAATCCCCGCTATATTCTTCGAAGTTAGATGATCCACTAGAATTCATTCTCCTTCTCCTAGTACTACTCTTACTGCCTTTTGGTCTTGCTGTACCATGCTCAGAGTCTATCTTTCTCTGCAAGTCTGTTAAAATATGCAACATTGTAGCATTTAGCTGATGTTGCTCTTCCTAGGATTTAATCAAGTTTCTCATGGTGGCTACAACACCTGACAGTGTCTCTTGGAATCTCGTTCCATTAGACTCTATGTCATCATTTTCGTTACAAACATTTTCTCCCATGGCATCTCGAGCACACTCGTAAGAATCTCGAGCATCATATCCGTCATGGGTTCTCATAATTGAACCTGCACCACTCACTTACCAAACTACACTACCTGGAATACTGCCCTTGAAGGTGACTATGATTCTGCAAACGTGCTAGTAACACAGCTGTTAGATGCATAACATTGATATAATTCAGAATTACTTACCTTCTCCTGGAAAAATCATAAAATAACAAATTTGCCGAAACACAAGATTTTCTTCATGAAGGAACGTCTGTCTGAGGGGGACGATGGGGGTCAAAGGGGGCTTGCCCCCTTGTGGCTTCCCTGTGCCACTGCAGGGCGGGTCGAGGGCAGTGCCCTCATTTTTTTTTTGTAAATATTTGGTTTACGTGCATTCTGGCACATAAGATCACTGCCACTTTCTCCTTTTCAGCCCTAAAAATCCACTGAAAAATCATTGAAAATCCCACAAAAAACAGTCGAAATCTGCTAAGAAATCCCACTTGAAAACTCAAAATTTCCTTGTACAGGATCAGGTCTCATCCCAACTAACATTCCAACATTTTGGAGATTAGCACAACTAACTCCCTCCGCTGTTCATCGACGATCTGTTCACTACTTTTCTCCTGTGTGTCAGATCCGTAGTCATCTAGGCTTCCGATATTTATCAGCGATGCCAGCATATCGACAATCAGATCCACTACTCTTTGGGTGGCTAGTTCCATGGGCATCCGCAATGGTGACCAGTGAAATCTCTATGGTTTCCGCGGCGATAATCCTATTGGCAGTTAGAACCCCTAGTCACTGTGGCATCAGGGGTCAGAACAATTGTCTGTCGGGAGGATAGTCCACTAGACAGCTGCAACGGTGGGCGTGTAACAACTAAATCCTTACAACTTCATCGGCATTCCGTTTAGCTAATATTATTCCCGTGCATCGGTGATCAAAACCACTATCTTTCGTTGATCGCCGATGGTCTTCAACACTTAGACAAATTTTTCGAAAATTCTTTCCCTTCTTCCTTCCATGGAACATAACATCTGTTAGTGGTTGGAACCACTAAGTGCTATGTGTCAGCGAACTCAACAACTATTTTTCATCAACAGCCTCAGTAGTCCGAACAACTAAATTTCGTTGACACTGAAAGTCAATATCGGGTGTTTCTTTAATTACATCGAGCCAATGTTTCGACGGTCTTCAATTGATCTTCGCCGAAACTGTGGCTCCCACATCCACTAAGTTCTGCCGACGGTCAATGAAAACTTAGAAAATTTTCTGCAATTCTTCCTCCATCGGGTGATCTTCCATGTAGATCTCCGTTACATCAGAGCAGCTTCCCACTTATCCTTCCAATGGGCCGATGGTTCAGGCACTTAGACAAATTTTCAATAACTTTTTCTATTATAAATTTCTGATCTCTGCTGGGAAAAAGGCAATCCTGCCTCTATCATTGCATCTTTCATGGCCCATTCAGGCCCATGCTGCAACATGAGCTCTGATACCACAATGTCACATCCCCGACCCTCCGACTGGCGAAGAGGATGCTACCATGGCGTTAACCATCTGGGAAAACCGCCCCATGAACATGACTATATATAAAAATGAAATGCTTGAACATAAAACATGATAAGATGCATAATCATTCACATACACATCGGAAGCAAACATACATTCATTCATTCAACATGTTCATCATAAATTATGTTCAGTAAATATAATTGCATAAGTAAAATAAACAAGATTACTTATCTGATAAAGAAATCGCCCCGCAACCAGCTACGTTGCTGCAACGTTCCACCCAACAATAGGCCAGTGTGCTCCTTAATCTCTCAGCAACACTACCACCCCCAGCTGGGCATGATTCCCCAAGGAATAAGGAACAATTAGGCTTACACATAGCCAAGGATACACAAAACACAGCCAAGCCAACGCAGTTGTGTTTATCAGGCCATCAACAAGACAGCCAAGCCAACATGGTCAGGTTTATCAGGCCATCAAGGAGATGGGAAAGGATAAATGCTAAGCTAGTGAGACCATTACAGAGCTAGGAACACCTACACCAAAACTAGCCTGACTTCTAAGACACCCACACACACCCAACACAAGGAATCTGTCCCTTCTCTGCTACACAATCCCTCAGGCCCTGACTTCCCTTCTAGTGCTATTCAGGGGTTGTGGAGAAGAAATCCAACCCTCTAGCTCTATCTGTGTGGTTTCCAAACACACCAGGTTTATCAAGCAAACCAATCCCCCATCCCTGCTCCCAACACAGTCCAAATACCAACCATTACAAGCATGCAATCAACCAGCAGTTACAGCTTGGACAAGGGAAATAGCTCCTGATTTGTTCTTGGCCCTATCGTGGCCAAAATGACTCCCAAGCAACTTACAGCAGTCCCAAAACATATCAGCAAACACAGTTCACAACGTGAGGAAACAACAGTCCATCCTAGATGACGAAGCCACCGGATAGACTTACACAGATCGCAATGGGGAAGGAGAATCAGCCTCCCAACCTATGCGTGAGGGAAATTTACACCAGACCCCAAAATACAGAGGGAAAACACACCAGATCTCTCTCTGTGGAAAACATGAATGATAACCGAAAAACGGCTCCCTCTCCTGGCTGCGTGAGACCAAAAACAGAGAAATAATTCTCTGTGTGAGACACAGGACTTTTTTCCCTCCGTGAGAATGAGCAGAACTACTATCCCTACATGAGGATCAACGATTCACTGCCTATGTGTGAGGATGAGCCGACAATGGAGAGAATGGCATAGTGGAGAGAATGGAGAGTCCGCATGGAGTGATGGCGGTGGTGGTTCTTCCATGCCAACGTGAGGGTCAACCTACTAGTGGAGTGTGCGTGTGGGAAAGGACTGACAGTCTTGCCACACTCCACTCTCTAGCCATAACTACCCAACTAACAACAGAACTTTTTAATGGTGGTAGTTGGATAAGACAAGGGAAGGTGAGTAAGACAAAAAGGGTGGGTGACAACCAAATGGGTTCAATATCTAACACATGGCTTTTCCCCATAGGCCCAAGGTTCAATAATTCTCCCCCCTTATCCTTATGAGAATCATGCCCCTTCTCAATTTAGTTGCCGCAAACATAGCTGGTTGGGTTATTTAATTAAAGATGCATATTTACATGATGCCAAAACTAATATATGTTGTGTACCACGATAGACCATCGGTAACGATTCCAATTGCCGAAACATAACACAGATAAATCGATGGTGGGGATTTTTCCTTTAGCTCCTCACCATGATTAATTACAATGCATACATCATGTACATTTAATGCAAACGGGGTCAAAACTAGGGTGTTAAAGATGTATTAAATTATGGTAGATAGGATGGGAAATTAATGTAAATAACATCATTATAAAAGAAAATCCCGGAGTCCATCATTCCCCCAGACCAAAGGTATGGCACGTCATCATGCCATGAATGAATCAGAAGTGGTCTTTCATTTATTCAAAAACTCTATTTGACCATCAATAGTTTATAGGCAATCTTTCAGCAAAACTAAGCCAACCTTATTACTGCATGGAAAACTAGAACTTCAAAAGAAAAAAAAATTATTAATGTTAATTCATGATTATGAAGACCATATAAATTGAGACTCTCTTCCCCAAATTGTAGGTATGGCACATCCTCGTGCCATGAATCAATTAAGACCAGGTTGTGTTCTCTTATGTTAACACTCTGGATCAACAATAGTCGGCAGGTAATATCATACTAAGGCAGATTCTTCAATACATGCAAATTCATTAGTTTATGCTCACGAAGGCCACATATAAGCTATGATAGGGGATTTTCCTTAGATGAGGGTGTACATGGTCTATAAATCCTATAGGAAATTGATCTCTGTTACTTCTCAAATTCTTATCGTTATTCAAGTAATTATGGATAGAGTTTACATTTCAAGTTCATTAGACTCCTAAGTTTATGGGTCCCACTTCTAGGATAGTGATATCCTAGGTATAGTATGAATTAGACAATCAGTGTATTACGTGCAACTTATAAACATTCTAAAATGGAAAATTGATGGAGTTCATTTTCTTTAGATCAACCATGCATACCTTCCTCCAATAGACCCACAACAACCTTTATTATTACAGAGTCATTTTCATATTTTTTCTCTTTTTTTTTACTCTTTTTCTCTTTTTTTTTCTCTCTTAGGCAGATTCCCCTCTTTTAGTCAGGCATGTTCAGTACCCCGCCAGGTTTACCTAGTCATGCCACAGGTTGGTATCCGCTTCTAGCGAGCCTGTTCAGTACCCTGATGGATTAACCTCTTAAACCCATTTTCTATCAGAGGCTCTTGTCCCAAATATCCACTCCCTATAGATATTCGGAAAATAAATTTGCCTATGAAGGAGTGGTGGGGGATCAGCTCTAAAAACCATGTTACAGGGTGGGATGGTATATGGGTTGGAGGATAGCTACTCTCTTTTTTATCATGGAACCAAAATAAAGGTTGTAAGAGGAATCTACTGAAGCAAGGATACACGTGGTTGATGGATTTAATGTAAAGTGGATGAAGCCATAAGATAATGAATGAAATGTGTCTCTAGTCCCAAATATTGCCTCTTTCATATAGAGTTATAGTAGTGTTCCCCACAAACTAGGAATGTCATTCACCCTTATGCTACCCTCTAGTAGAGATGCTTAAATAACAGACTCTGATAATGAAGCTAAGATGTACAAGTGACTTCTAGGTTTTAGATAGACTTTTAAACTTGTGACAAATCCCCATGGCATTCAAAACTGGTCTTAACCAGCTATTACATTCATAAATATGCATGTATGAAAAGAAATAATGATGGAAAATTGTTTCAGTTTAGTCTTTGGCATTATCTTCTTCTTAGTTCTTTTATTTCAAAAAGAAAACAAAAAAAAGTGAAGTTTCATTATTCCCTAAACTAAGAATGCAACATTTTATTTATATACATATTTCCCTACCCTAAGAAGAAAGAAAACATGTTTATTCAAGTATATGAGCTTTTCTAATGAAACCAAGTGCAAAGTAAAATGAGAATTGTACCTTTATCCACATATGAAAAGATTGTTGCAGTGATTACTTGAATGTGGAAGTTCAACCAACTTACTTTTCTTTGTATCAATAAGTGTCGAATGAAGGAATGGAATTGCGATCGATTTACCTCCTGAAACCATCTTTCAATGTAGGCCTGGTACTCACCTCCCTTCACTATGTCATACAGATCCTCTTCTTCTAGTAGAGCAGTTGTTTGAGCATATGATGGATCTGTTAGCTTGCATGTAGCAAACTCTTTAATTTTTGGTTGCTCTCCTTTGGATGTAATCCCCAATGTATCAACTTCTTTTGCAATCTCGTAAAGAATATCTTTTTGTATTTCTTGGGATTTTGGTTTGTTTGTCATTCCATGAGTGGTTGATAAGCTCTCAAGTGCTATCAAGAGCTTCTCTTCTTGAGAGGTAGAGATCAAGATCCCAGTTGTTTCCAGGAGTTGAGAAAGTTCTCTCATACAAATTACCATCTTTGAATCCATTTGGTTGGTTAACGGGTCCCGCTTCACACAATGATTAGTCTCTAGGGTTCTTACAGCACCCAAAACATTTTACATGTTTTTAAGAAACTACCTAAATTTTCATAATAAAAACATACGAGCATGAAATTAAACTATGGAAAAATAAACTATCTACGTTTGCGGAAAGAAAAGTACACCTAACTATGAGAAAGTAAAGTAATTAAAGTAACTATGTTTGCAAAAAGTACACTTAAGATAAGTAAATTAAACTTTGCATGAAGTAAACACACTTGTGCGAAAAAAGAAACAACAAGGCTTTGGGGCACCCCACCATAGTGGATGCGCATGTTCTTACCTCTCATCTTACCGTTATCCCCTCCCCCTTTCTATGTAATGTAAAGGAAACCTATCTACCCCTATCTACCTAGACTCCAATCCCTTTAGCACCTCCCTAGCAACGGCACCAAAATGTTGGGTAAAATATGCACTATATAATTCAACACTTAAACTACCATATCCTAATTGCAATAAAAGAAACTACTATTCTAGGAAATCAATGCTTGGCCTAAATAGAACTAACTAACAGAAGGAGAAAAAAAACACTTTAAGCAAACTATGAATCTATTCTATGAATTGGAGATCTATTCTATTTGTGCAGAATGAAATATCTATATAAGAATTCAATTGCAGCTGACTACTAAAGATCTAAGATATGTAACTTGTAAACTAATTACTTTGAATTAGAAAACTATGCTATTTCTATGCAAGGAAACTAACTACTTTGATCTATGAAATTTAATCTGACTAATTAACTACAAATTCACAAGAGCAAAGCAAAAACACTATTCTAAAGACCAAGCATAAATAAATGCGTTGTAAAACAATAAACTAATCAAAGCAAACTAAACTTGGAGTTCAAGAAGGCCTAAGTAAACCTAAGCATATTCAAATGGTTGGAAATGAACTTGGTTTGTAAGCAAAACAAAAACAGAATATTTGTTAATCTACCTTAAAAGGAAATCAAACTATGAACTAAATCATTCTAGGTAATTACAAGAAAGCAATATAATTAAACTATTCTTCAAAAAACAATTCTACATTGGATTAAAGATGGAATCAACAAGTTTTAGAATAGTAACAAACTATGAAATCAGATATAAAGTATTAACTACATATCAAAATACAACTAGAAAGGAAAACTAAGGCAAGCTAAAAGATGACAATAACTAAAAAAAGAATATGAAGCTTAAATGGAACCTTATTCCATTCAAAACAAGGTTCTAACTACATGTGCAGCAACTAGCCAGCTATAGGAAATAATACAATTCGAAAACTTGAGAAATTAGACTCTAATTAAGCATAGAAACACAACATAGAATATTAAAGGTTGAACGAAGGTCTGGATGACAGTTTGGACAGATAGTCTGAATGACAGTCTGGATGACAGAAAACGATATAAACTAAGGAAACGAGCAGATTAAATGATCTTAACGCCAGCTGGTTGATGCATATGACCCTACAATGCCAGAAAAGCAATAAATAAACTGGAAAAAAATTGAAATAACAAAAATCCATCTATACTAATCATTATCAAAGGAAAGAAACCATTTCTATTGCATAATAAAACAAAGTTGAAAGGTAAACTAATTTAATCTACAGCTACAGGAAAATTAACAGAACTGAATTTGATTATAAACTAAGCTTGAAATACTGGAATAATTCAAATTTTATCTGATTGCAAATGAAAAACTAAAAGATAAGCTGAAAGGAGGTATGCATGACCAGTCATTTAAATTCTGGAAATGTAAATTACATATAAACAATAGAAATTACAGTTTATGAACAATTAACCATCACTTACAGGAAAACAAAATTATACACACTGGAAATCACAATTGCTTCTCTGCAAATGAAGAAAAATAACGAAATATACACAAGTAAAAACCACTGGTTGTTGAGGGGCCCTTCTCAGCAATCATGGGTTGTGTCTAACTCAGATCAGTCACCAACAGAGCACGGACATACTCATCAATAGCTGAAAAAGAGACTTTTTATTAAACTGAAGCAAAGTTTACAAATATTTTTTCTCCCCCTTCTTCAAAACCCTGAGCATGTTTATATAGTTTTTTACAAAGGAGAGAAGTTCAGCACCCCTCTCTAAAAATAGAGGGTCTTCAATGTTGAGAAACCACTCCATTAAAACAGGAACAAACTCAGAAAAATGGCCAACCATGTTTTGACGTTTTCTAGGCAAATCCGTTTTAAATAACCACACATTTCTCTCAAATGGCTTTGAATTTTCGTACAATTTCAAGAAAGGACCTAAATGGGCCTATTCCGCACAAAACCCATGTGCCATAATTTTTATTTTTTCCTTTGTTTTCTCACAAATCCATCCCAACTTTTTGATGTCTGTTAAAAACACATTGTCCGAATGGGCGTCCAGATGAGCGTCCAAATGACCTGTAATGGAAATTAGTTTGCAAATACGGATTCTAAGCAAAATTTATGCTAGTTTGTTGGACACATTGACGCCTGGGTGCTTGATTTCTATTGGCTGAATCACCATCCATTTATGAGTTTGTTTTTTATATTGATCCATTCTTTATTAAACATTCTCTCCTTCAATCTTTATGCGATCTACCTTGCATGGTATCACCACGTGGTCCATTTTAAAATAAGGCACCTACATACAATTAAAACATTCATATATATTAAAACTTAAGATGTGAGGGATTTCCACCATATGGTTTGTGAATGTTAAAAGACTTATACTTATATAAAATGGTAATTTATTTAAGAATTAATAATCTATTTTTATTCAACATGTTTGTATAAAAGTTTTGTTTAAAAATATTATTTTATGATTTAACTTTTATTTATAAATAATAATTGCAATAATGCTTTTAGTTATAATTATTCATTTGAATAATGCAAAAGCTTATTATCAACCTTATGATTTTAATTTGTGTATGCATGTATGACATGTTTTAGTGAAGACAAAGGAGCAAAGATAGATTAATGTGCTAACAAAGTAAGTCAAACCATTTAAACCAATAAGAAACATATTATCAGACCCAGTGTGGAGCACAGGACCAAAAGAAGGGTCAAATGAAATATCGAAATGTTTATCATTTGCACATTTAATACATTAAAAATAACATATTAGGCTTATTTCACATTTACCATATTTTAATTAATAAAACAAAGTAAAAGAAAACCTTATTGGACATAGATGTATTAAATTATGGTAGATAGGATGAGAAATTAATGTAAATAACATCATTATAGAAGACAATCCCAGATCCCAACAACCATGTCATCCACATTTAAGCTCATATAAAAAGGTGGTACTTCCTCATTATTCACATCTTCAAACTTAGACCCCAATACAATGGTAGGATTGTCATCTGTCACTTCCAAAATATCTAGATGAGCCTCTCCTTGATTTCTAACCATTTTTGTTATTGTGCCCCTATACTCTTGATTTTTGATCAGTTCATTAAAAGGAATTGAAATCTTCAATTTTGCAAGTTCACTTTGTAGATTAAAAATGGAAGAAATTTTATCTACCTCCATGGGTGTTGTTTGTCTTAATTCTTTTATTTTTTCAATTCTATTTTCAACCTCTTTATGTACAATAGGTTCCTTTTGTTTTTCATTTCTTTTTTCTATATTTATCTGACTACTAGAAGGTTTATTTGGATTTAACCTTCCTTTATTCACAATAACATCTCTACTTCTCATTTTGATATTTTTTACATCATCTAAAGCATGCATATACCCCTTCTGATACTATGCCAACTCCTCCTCAAAATATCTATTATCATACTTCTATGCAAACATACTGTGTTCCTCCTTATTCAGATAGATTTCATAATCTAAATCACCAAAATGATGAATGTGATCTTCAATAGACTCTGCACCATCCTCATCAGCAACATAATTTTCAAGGAAAGGTGGTCTTATTGGCTGATCTTCTTGGTTTTTCGATTCCTCATATTTCTTTGTATATTCTGTGGGAGCGGAGGAGGAATAGGCCTTCTAAAGCTAGGGTTTCTAATATGTGGTTCATTCTGTTCTCGATTCACTGGCCTAATATCCATAGTCAGCCTATCCATCAACTTTTCCATTGTTTTCAACATCATTTCAAATTTTACATCATTAGATGAAGAAGTAGAAGAGGTGGAGGGCATAGTTTCTTCTCTACCTTTCCCCCTATCAACATCTACTCTTTGTTTTATATTTCCACATGCCATCATATTGGCTTCTACTTCCAAGGAATGTGTAAACATAACAAGAAGACTAGATGATTTTCTTTCTCTCAACAACAATGCAAATCAATATCAAAGGCTTCTGCACAATGAAGTTTAGCAGCACCAGGTGAAGGCTTAATATCAGTAGGTATTTAATTATAGACTCTAATGAATCTACTGGAAAACTCATGGACTGACTCAAAACCCCCCTTTTTAATATTATTGTACTGAGATAGGACTTGTAATGGACTTTGCTTATCGTCCCATCTCTCCAAGAAGGTGGTTTGAAAAGCATCAAAGTTTCGAATAGACCCAGCAAGTAAATATTTATACCACTTTTTGGCTTACTCAGACAAACTCTCTTCAAACAGCCTCATCTTGACATCCTCATAATCGACTTCTTCCAAATCTATAAAGTCATCAAATTTTCCAACATGATATTTTGCAGTGACATTTCCTTCTCCATCATACAATGAAATTCTCCAGGCATAATTTATGGGGAGGTCATGGAGCACCGCAAGAAATGCCAATGGAGAAAACCTAGCTGCAGCCATTGGTCTAGGTGGATTTGGAGCAAGTGGTAAAGGTTGAACAACTAGAGGATTTTGAATAGTTTGGGAAATATGAGGCTGAAAGTTTTGGACAATAGGAATATTTTTTTCTATTTTTAATGGAGTTTGAAGGTTCTGCCACAAAGAATCAAGAATATATGATTCTAACCTACTTGGGTTAATTTCAAATTTATTTAGGTCAGATTCAGATTTTGATTTTGACAATAATCTTTCAACACTAGTTTCCCATTCAGACTCTTGTATACTGTGAAAATATTGAGATGATGATGCACCAAACTAAGAACTATTTGTTTTTTCTTTATTTTTATTTCTAAACAATCTTTCTCGATCTTCCATACTTTGAAAAATTTCTGTATTACAATTACCTATTGTATTTGATCTCCTGAAATCCAGGATGTCCTTTTGTAATACTTTTTAAAATGAATGTGAAGTTGTCAGGGAAATGTACAACCTTCTTTTGAATGTGGAAACTTCTACTTTCCCACAGAAATTTCTTTCTTGAAACTTTGCAATCCTTGTTGTTCTTCCCAGGGCTAATATGCACTTTCGTTCCTCGACAACGGCACCAATTTGTTAACACTAGAAAATTACCAGAGGTTGTAAAAGCTATTCCCAGGTAACAGGAAAAACCACTTTTAAAGAGAAAACTATCTTTTTTCTCTTCTAAGAGGGATCTCTCACAAAATATTAACAAGGCCAGATATGTATAAGCAGAATTGTTTATAATTGATAAGATTTATTGAAACAGAACACATGACCATTGGGCTATGGAGTCAAGATATTAATATAGATAAACAGAACTTATGCATGGAATTTTTAACAAAGGCAAGGTAGCTACTCAGTCATCGTCAAAATTTGATTGTCTGATGGAAAAGGAAGAACATGAACAGACCATTAACACGGAGCATTATAAAAACGAATTCTGTATCAACTTTAGAATAAATATTTGGTGGATATCTGAAAAGAATAGTTAAAGCATAGTAAATATGAATTCTAAGCTATTATGCACTCATTTCAGACATGCAGGAATACATAATGAAAATATAAACTGGAAAAACATTCACATGAGAAGAGAAAGTACAAACTATAACATGAAATAACACAATAATTTCTTCCAAACACCAACTTTTGGCTCAGTAATTTTAATTAAAGAAATACTTGAATACACAGATCTTCAAAATCTCACGGGTTCCAACCCTTGCTTAATCAAAATTATGAATACTTATACATTGCTCCTTGAGCTAAACAATTAAACCTAATTGTCGAACAGTTTAAACCGTTTATTACATGTGTCAAAGTGCTTGTCTATTACAAAGAAACTCTAAGATAAAAAAATTCTTAACTAAATGAAATTAAAATAACATTTTATCATAAAATTTAATCTTCGTTGAAATTATTTTGAGTTGTCTTGCTTGATATCTTCATGGTTGTAATTTATATTTATTTGATCCAAATTGTTGAACTGTTCTCCACTGTTTTGGCTTAGGAAAATCTGCAACAACCATTTCATGTGCCAGAACTCTGAGCTCCATGCTTTCTGCATATGAAAGATTAGGAACCTTGGCACACGTGACTCTAAAATCAAACAATAACTTGAATTATTGAGCCAGTTTATCAAACACGACTCTTCCAGATAGAGCCTGCTGCATATCTTGAAACTTAATGTGGTCTGATCTGCAATTTACCAATTTCTCCAGATATTCCTCTTGAGACAATAATGGTTGTTGGGTGTTATCTTGACTAAATTAATACCAAAATGTTTGGATGTGTTCTACTATATCATGAATACACTTAATATTTAATTATCGACCAAGGTTGGTAGGCTTCGAGTTGATACAAAATATATGTGAAGGTAGAGGGGTTCCTAGGGCATTGTAGAAACACTTAAATAAACAAAAGATTGAAAAATATTTAAAATGAAAACCGAGTCAAACTCCTAAATTAGTAATATGGCTGAACTAAAATAAAACATCAGACTATGTTATTTTAACTAACATATGAGAATATAACAAAACTTATTAAATAACTTCAAGGGCTAACTATTCACAGAAAGTACATATTTGAAAATACAATCACAACAACTCGATAATTTATGAACAAATAATTTCTGACTGGTAAATGTATTATCAACTACTACTTGAAAACTGGGGTTCAAGGAAGATCTAGCTAATAAGGGAATGGAAAACTGAATAAATAAAATCAAGTAGAAAACTTAATAATGAAAACTAAATAAAAAAACAAGTAGAAAACTTAATAAAGATAATTAAATAAAAAGCAAGTAGAAAACGAAATAAAGATAATTAAATTACTACAAGTCTTTTCAATAATCACAAAGTGAAATGAATAGACCTTATTACTATGATAAATTGATAAGATACTAGTATACTAGCAATTCACACACCTAACCCTACAAATCCATATACAAAGAAATAAATCAAACATAATTTCAAAAATTACAATAGTATTACAGAAGAAAATCGGAAATTAAAAAGAATAAAATCGGAAATTAAAAAGAACAAAATCACAATGCATAATTCAAAGCATGAGTTGGAAAGAGAAAATTAAAAATAAAACTTAGGAAATACTTTAAAACAATATAATCTACGGCTAAAATAAAAACATAATTATTACCTAATGACTACAATCAGAGCATAAAAAAAACAAAGAAACAGAACTAAAAACAGGGTTAAAAATAAACTAGGAACACTAAAGGTCGGATGAAAGACTGGACAACAACCTGGAAGGAAGGTCCGAATGACAATCTAGACACATAGTCTGAATGAGAGGCTGAATACATAAAATAATAAAAATAGACCTAAATGATTTAATCATCAGCTAATTTTGTGCATATGAAAACAAGATGCATAAAGACATAATTTAAACCTAATTAATCATCGTATTTAACAGTGAAATAAACAAAAACAAATACATGAAAATAAGAAAATCATTGCATACTAATAAACAAACTAAAATTTAAATTGCATAAACTTATAACAGAAATAAACAGAACTTAATCTATCGAAATGGATGAAAACAACCTATTCTATGTGCTTATTTAAACTTTATCTAGATTGATAAAGACCACTTATTCTACATGCTTGTAAATAAGACTAAACAATAAGCTAAAAATGAAAGGATTTAAAAGCAAACTATACATGACCGGCCATTTTATAAACAAAAACTGCATTAATAGCATAGTATGAATTTTATTAACTACAACAGATACATGCTACAGGAAATAGAGAAATAAATAATTATAGAAACTTAACTACCTAAAAAAATTGGAAATAAAACTACTTATCTGTAAGGATGAGATAACAAAAACTCATATGAAAATAGAAACCACAGATTGTTAAGGGGCCCTCTCAGCAATCATGGATAATTTCTAGCGAATGCTTGCACACACAGTCATAAACATCAAAGCGTAGAGTTCTTATTAAACAGAAGGAACATAGTTACAATATCCTTCCCTCAAAGCAAACTAACTATCTATCTAATGGATTGATCAACCCCCCTATCCATCTTTATGGAGGTGTTTATATACACTGTTTTCAAGAGGTTGAGCAAGTTGACCCTTTAATGGTCGACTACTCTTCTAAATTTAGTCAATCATAAAAGGCAATAACAGTTTACAGGCCAACACATAAGCATATCCCTTCTTTGGTGTAAGTATGGTTTTCTTCATTGTGAACATGGCATGCAGACTTCTCTTCAGCGTGAACAGGGCATCGTCGTGGTGTAACTACTCCTCTTTCTATGTGACTAGTGGAGTGGTGGTGAGTGAAGGAAATTTCAATCTATTGTGCTATCCAAAACGCAACTTTATTACCCAGGCATGCCGATAACAATTTATTTGTAGGTTGTTTTATATTTTATAGTGCGCAGGCTAATAAGTGATCTAGACGGGAGGCTAAACAGCTAGCTGCATTGTGAGCTGGATACACTGAGCATTAATCTAGGGCCACATGGAAAACCACCAATTAATTTTGCACAATGGACTGGATGACAAGGTAATAAGCAACATAATCATGATAGCGATGATCCTCTAGAATGTTCCCACCTTTGAATGCGTGAGCATTGAAAACATAATGGAGAAATTAATGCACCAACGATCCTTCTAGATTGTTGATTATGCTATCTCCTGAGCACATGGTCAACAAAATGGTTTGCAAATTGCTTCAACGTTTAATGCATGAAATCGGTTATGGACAGCACAGCCTGATTGACTAACTGAACGGTGAGCTGCGTGATAAGCTGGACAATGAGTTGTATGGTGACTGCGCAGATTAGGCTGAATGGTGAGCTGAATGCGTTTTGTTTATAGATTTTCCCCAAACATACTACATAACCTGCAAAAAAAATCTAAATCGACTAAGATATTAAATATGCTTTAAATAATATAGATTTGAGTTAATATAAAATCATAAAAATGATATTAATAACCAAAGTTGAATAAACATTAAATTTGTTCTTACCTTGTGCTGAATAACGACCTGCATGACATAAAATACATGAAATATAATAAAATATGCATTTAAATCTATTATTTTAAAGCCAAAATTGATAACAAAATGAGTCTCAACATTCCCCCAAACCGAAAAAATGCCAGGTCCCACTGAGCAAAGAAAAAGATAAAATATCATACTGTCAAAGTGAACTTTAAAATGTGAACTAGCAACAGTCATATGCATGAATGACTGTGTTCATAAAGTTTATAGTTAGTTCAACCATGTCCAGAGTAAAACTTTGGACAAGTTGAACATATGACACAAAAGGTATAAAATTAATCATTTGATAGTTTATACGCATGATTGGATAAAAGGATAGGGTTACTAACAGTGAAATGATAACTAAAAAACTTTTAAGGTCAAAGCATTCTCATGGAGGTAAAAACTATTTGCAAAAACAAAATTTGGTTAGCAAATTTTAGTGCTATAATATCACCAAGTTGAGATCGTCATGTGATATTTCATTTGGATTATCCTTCAATCTTAATATAGTCCTCCATATTGATCTTCTGTAAAAATATACTTCATGCTATAACCAAGTTCCATGGCTAATTTATCCTAAAAAAAACTTTTTAATTTTTTTGTTAGAGAAAATAGATCTGTCATAAATAAAAAACAATAGTCTAAATTTCCTAATCCTCCTTCCCCCAAACCAAAGGTATGGCATGTCCTCAAGCCATCAGAAAGAAGATTCGATTGTTCCTTAAAAAGAGTCCTATCATGTTGTTTTATTATTTCGTAAAAAGAAAAACTAACTAGTAAATGGAAATGATTCATATGTGTATATTCATGAAAAATAACAGTGCTAAGAAAGACCACTTAAATGTTGATAAAATACCTGAAAGAATACAAAGGAAAAACTAGTCATCCATGCCGTATTTAAAATATATCTTGTCATCATAAGATATTTTGAGTTTACCTTGCAGTGTGTGATATTTTATAGCTATGGGTCCCATTTCCAAGATAATGACATCCTAGGTATGTGTTGAATTAGATAGCTAGGTCCAATTCCAACTTACAGTGATTCTCAAATGACATTGAAAACAATCGTCCTTAAAATAAAATTTGAAAATTTTTCTTCATATTTATCATCATTCTCCGAATCATGTGCATAGTAGTACATTAACCAGATCTCTTTTACCCGACATTGCCCCGCTGCCACCAGTCCTGTTCAGTACCTCGATGAGTTTATCTTGGTACCATGCAAGCATAGTCCCGCTGTTAGCGAGTCTATTCAGTACCCCTATGGGTTTACTTGCATTTATCGAGCTTCCTTGTTGTAAGTTTTTACTTAGCATTGACCCGCTACCAACGGGTCTGTTCAGTACCCCGGCGGGTTTTCCTTGTATAATGATATTAGGTATATGGAATTCGATTGGTACTAGAGCATGCTAAGCCCTGCTAAAACACATAATTCAATTTTGTAAAAACTTATAAGTAATTCTCATAACGGCCTTAATCACAAATCATGTCAAAAGAGAATGACTTAAAGTTTCTTTTTTACCTTATAACCCTTCTTCTTTGTGAAAGATATATAATGTTCCCCATAGGAAAAAATTCCACCTACTATCGAGTTATCACACAAAGATACTCAAGAGACAAGTTTTGATAATACAGATAGAATGAACTAGTAATCCAAGGGTATAATATAAAATTTGAATAATGAGAGTAAGTCTTATCATGCAACTGTTTAAAATAGAAAATCTAAAATCTAAATCAAAATACCCAAAAACTATCTGAATCATAAAAGGAACGGTTAAGAATTGTTGCCGCCTTTCACACATTTGGGTTACGTGGCAGAAATATTCAAGCCACTCGGTGTGTCCTTGGGGGCAAGTCTCAAGTCAAGGCTGTCACCTTGTTCTTGACTCCTCCATTCAGGATAACTCCTAACAAATCCAAGGGGGGTAGACCCTATTAAATTACTAAGGCTAATTACTTAGTGTGATGGTGTTATAATGATTAAGTTGTTTAGGGGTTTTGAA
>LPNX011042019.1:1045716-1059006 GCA_001517045.1 Pseudotsuga menziesii | reverse complement strand
AAATTCCAATAGTCATCACTCCCATCCATGTCATATGTGGGGGACTCTTCATCCATGGCATCATGCTCCTGCCTATCTATGTCTTCCTTGTATTCATAACAATCATCTTCAGAAAAAATGTTACAAGGCAATAAACTTTCCAAACCTTCATCAACATGAGGAGAACAATGTCTAGTGTCACCACACACCATACTGATCTTATCATAAGTTTCTTTATAGGATTCTGTTACGATATCATGAAGAGGATCTTCAATATTATCTTCAATCAAGGAAACTTTTTAGACATATTCAATGGGATCACTTGGGATGTGTTGCTCAGTGGGTTTCTCTAGAGGGCTTTCAAGAAAAATATCAACATTGCAACACACTTGAGAATACCTCAAATCTTCAATGTTTTCAACTATGGTGACATGAGGAGAGTCTTCAACAATGTGTTCCATCATGGGATCCTCCTGAAGCTCTTCAATAGGATCATCTTGGATTTTCCCTTCCTCATAATCTTGTTGTGTATTGGGAGATACCTCATATTCTTTAATAAGCCGCTTAATTACTTCCTTTCTTGAATAACTATGAGGAAACTCTTTGATGGGAGTATCATGGATCTCCTCTTCACTTAAATGTTCAAGAAGTGATTCCAAGTCTTCAATACTTTGTATCATGGAAAAAGGTCCATCATATGTTTCCATGTGATACTCTATCCCAGATAGGTAGAAGGTACAGATATTTTCAAGGAACATTTTCAAACCATTCATACTAACCCTACCATCATGCCACTGCTCTAAAAACATCCAAAAGAAACTTGGAAAAGAAGTTATACATTTATTAGGAAGGCCCTGATAGAACCAACAACAGGCCTCACCCCAAAAAGTACCAGCAAACATTTCCATCATATTGTCTTCATGAAGAACATTGGATCCATCCATCAACTGAAGGAAATATTTGACATGCCAGATGGTCGAATCACCATAATTTCCATGAAATAATGGAAGCCATTTATATGCATCCCCCACACCATTACAACAGTTAGGAAAACTCGAGATGTTTGAGAAATCGATAGGCTGAAAAATTCTGGTTATCTGGGCACCATATTTCTCCTTTAATTCATCCATATCAAAAATTAATAGTATGCATTTGATATAACCATTAAACCTTGTACTGAAAAGGTGGAGCTATCAAGTGATGAGCTTTAAAATTTTTAACATGTCGCATGGGCTCATCTACACACATCAAAACTTCACAAGTGTATGAGATAATAGGGTTTTATCCCTTCAATGGAGTCGCCATGTGAGATTAAAAATATACATTTAAGAATTCTCACAAGAATATTTTTTGCTTTTCTTTGTAAAACATAAAAAACTGAAAAAAGTTAGTGGAGTCACCAAATGAAAATTAAAGATCTACTCTAATCATTCATCAAACAAAGAAAAAAAACAAAAAGGAAGAAAACAAAAGTCGTACTAAGGAATAAAAAGATTTATCCCCAACAACGGTGCCAAAAAGTGTTGCCTCCTTTCACGCACCTGGGTTACGTGGTAGAAATCTTCAAGCCACTCGGTGTGTCCTTGGGGGAAAGTCTCGAGTCAAGGCTGTCACATTGTTCTTGACTCCTCCATTCAGGCTAACTCCTAACAAAGCCAAGGGGGGTAGACCCTATTAAATTACTAAGGATAATTACTTAGTGTGATGGTGTTATAATGATTAAGTTTTTTAGGAGTTTTGAAGTTAACCACTGAAAGCAAAAGATGACAAGATGCAAGATTTAAAGCATAAAAGCACAGTAATGACACTCTATATATATATATATATATAATTGAAAGAAATGATCAATAAATCACAATGACTTAAATGGAGTCAACATAGAAAATAATGTGCTTGCATGTGCTTGAATGAATGTTTTACAAATGTCTCTTGGTAGATTTTAAATTAGTTGGAATGTGAATGAATTAAATTAGGTGAAAAGGGGACTCCAAATATACCAAAGGGGTAGTTGGAGTATGTCCAAAAGTGAACTTTCATGGATACCCGCAAGGTGTTTATGGGCTGGAATGGAGTCTTGGAGACTATTGTTCATAACGCACCCATCAGGGTGTGACAAAGATCGACGCCTCGAGGTCACTTTCCAATTGTTCCCACTCCTTTGGGTATTTTGCCACTATTTACAATTTGTTCGAGGGGTTAGATTTTTGCCTGATGGTTTGCTAATTTGGGAGGTGAAGACTAATTAATCTAGTCACTCAAGTGCTTTTGATGTAACTTGACTGATCGAACGAACAGCGGCCAAGTACAGAGCATACACACTAGAGTCTTCGTTGTTTTTAGTAAATTTTAAAAGAGGTGTTCTTATTAAAAAGAAAACCTTCCATGAACCTCTTTCGGTCCAAGTGGACCTCAATCAGGGAATCAAGGAGGGGTTGATTTTATTATGATTATCAAAACAATAAATAAAAAATGGAATCAGAGACACACAACACTAGTTTTCTAATTAGTTCTACCACGCGTCTCTTTCCCCTTACAGGTCAATCGGGAAGTCGTGGGGTAAGTAGTATGATTACTTTTGAATTGAAAATATGGAATAGTGCAAAAAATTATCGAAGTATACAATCCTACATGTCAATACTAAACTAGAATAGAAAAAAAGGGAAAAATGCAAAAAAAGTGAAACGGACGTGAATCCCCCTATGGGGATGGGGAGCGAGCTCGAAAGAGCCTACTCAAAAAATATTTCCTTTTATTATTATTGGTTACAATATCAGAAAACTGAAATATCAGAAACCTCTTGGTCCTTATACGGGATGAACCCAAGATCTTACAACTTTCCAAAATTTTAAGATTTCAGTCAGAAGGGAGACCCCTAGGGGGATTTGAACAATCCCAAGGCCACTTTCGAACAATAGCTTATCTTATTTTCTGTTACACCTGATAAAAACCAGCAAGTATTTTAGAATAAAATATGCCCCAAATCACTTTAAGAGTACCTTTGGGTCAGCCTACTTTAACTCAAACAAAACTAAGTTAAAACTAGCTAAACCGGTGAAAAAGGAACCAAGGGATATTAGCTTGCTGTTTTTGCAGCCAATGAAATATGCATTGATTTCTGGATTTAAACTTTTTAAACCAGAATAGGAAATCTAGAGCATGCAACCTACAAATTCTCCTTAACTTGCCATGCAAAACGGATGATTTCCCTAAGCTAGATCTAGAATGCTTAGTGATACTTTTCAGAAATGAGATCTATACTATGAGCTTTGAAATAGCATATCTATGTAATTTTTACTTTAATATAACAAATCCAAATGATATCAAAGCTTTCAAACACAATAACCAGGTAAGAAAATTGATTTTTTGAAGGAGAAAGAGAGAGAAAGAGTGTTGGAAGCCTGGGAATGTTGGGATTTGGAGTCTTCTTTGGTGGAACACTGAGGGACTATGCCCTCCAGAAGATATTGAATATGAGGAAGATGCAAACCAGCTCAACCTCTTCTACAAGCAAGATCACCTGCAACTTACAAATCCTTGCACAAACACATGGTTAAAACATAGGTGCTACCGGAAAAGATAATTGGAAAGCATGCAATTAAACTTAAAATACATGCAACTCCAATAGATCTGAAACAAACAAACAGTAAGAGCATAAATCAAACTAGAATAAACTCTTACCCTAACAACAGGGAGCTCTCTCCTTCAAGGCCAACAATTAACCAGCAAAAGCAAATAAAATAACACAGATTATACCTCATAAGCATTTGACAATCACCATCCACACATGAAGAGAATTACACCATATATCTTGCCTCCAAAGCTTCTTTATTCCAGAATAATAAACAATAACAATAGTACAATATCAACAACACCTCAGTCCCAGTTCTAACTAGCTTGGAAGAGGTGGTCTGAGCTTTATTTATACAAAAAATAGGAGATCCAGCCTAGGGGGGTGCAAATCCCAAGGAGATAGACCACTACAGCTGAAGGAGAGTCCATCAAAGCTGAACTAAGATTCCATTGAGTCTACTTGTCAATCGAGGGGCTGATTGAGCTGACACATCAACCACAGAGCTTCTAGAAGAGCTCACACATGTGGAGGAGGGAGAGAGGGCCCAATTCCCCATAAAGGAGGCTGAAGTTCAACTCTGGATCTGTCCAGATCACCTTCTTCAGTCAAGGATTTATCAGATCCAATCAATCTGGTGCCGATGAGACTGATTTCAATCAAATTGGTTGAGAATCCATTGATCTAGGATTTTGGATTTTCTTCATTATTCATCAATTTATTAATTAAAATAATCAATAATTTATTTTTTGGAACTTTTTGACCTGAGTGATGGAAAATCACTCAAAACTACGAAATAGTGGGTCTATAGGTTTGCTGGGTGCTCTTAGCTTGAAAATGAGCGCCTACATGACTGAATCTGACTTCTGAGCCCACTTTTATTACAAAACCAATTTTCCCAATTAAACTATTAAAAAATAGCCTAAGTTTTTGGAAAAATAAAATTTTAATAAAAATACTGAAAAAAAAATTAAAAAATTAAAAAACCTAGGGGGTCTTAGACATGTTCATATGACTCGACCATGATTCCTAGCATGTTTATACATGGACACATAGATTCTAATAACCTCAATAAGCTTAAATGCCAAGCCGACCACCCCAACTTTGGAGGTATTGAGTGAAAAACACAGAAACTATCAGTCGTTTATTCAACAACCAATAATAACCAAGGGAAAAAACACCCTAGGCTGATCGGATTGACAAATAAAGTCTAAGAGACTGAGTCTTTTACAGACACTATCATGCTAGAAAATTTATTACAATTCCCTCATGGGGTATGAACATGTGATATAGCACAACAAGCACTTCCCAGAAGCAAGACTGAAGGTCTTCTGAAGTCCAAACATGCTATCCTTGTCTGGTTCACCAGACTCACTTGATAAAAAAACCACTAAGTACAACTTAGGTGGTAACAAGAATGATGTACACATAATTGTTTTTAATTATCACTATAAGCTACAATTTTTAAGAAAGGTTTAAGATAGCTTACGATTGTAAATTGTTTTTCAGATAATACTCCATCAACTGCTTATATATAAAATTCTTATAATCAGGCTACAAAACCATTTGTGAGATTATTCATATTTATTTATATATGAAAAGAAAAAGAGTCTCCTGCAAACAATTTATTAGAAATTACTCTTATTTATTTGATAAAACAAAAACATATGTACATAATATCCTATTCTACTAAAAGAAAGGAAGAAAACAATTCAAGTATATGAATTCTTCCAATGTAACCATGTTCGAAGCAAAATGAGAAATATACCTTTATCCACATATAAGAAAAATATTATCATAATCAAGGATGATTTTAGGAGTGAATTTTAGCCAAGTGGGCCATTTTTCCATGTTTTTCTCCCAAAAACACTTGCCATTTTGCATTTTTTGAAGCCCTGTTTTGCCCAATTTTGATGAGATAAAAAAATTTCACCCCAAAAATCACCAAATTATTATATAAATGATATAAAATCCTTGGAAATTATAATATTTTTTGAAAAATATCGCCAATCATTTTATAGTTGGTGTTTTAAGAATTGGTAATATTCGCCAACATTTATACACTTTTAAATAAGTATGGTTCCTTAAAATCATCCCTGATCATAGTTACCGGGATATGAAGAATCAACTGAGCTATTTGATTTAGCAGTAATAAACATTGAAGAAGAGGATGGTACCGTGGCTTAGTTCCCTCTTGGAACCATATTTCAATGTGACTTATATATTCTATGTTTTCTTCTTCATTTGTTATGTCACAAAATATTTCATTAAACTTTAGAATGCGTACAGAATCTGATTTTAATGACAGGAAATATTCAGGTTCTAATGTCCCTTCCTCATTGAATGAGAGGCATTCCAGGTTTATCTTATCTTCTTGTGAAAAAAGGAAAAATAGAAATTTTGCTTTCTTCCGTAGTATTTACAATCCCTTGATCTATGACCTCTCCAAATCTCGTATGAATTTCTTGCAATAATGTTGGTGAGATAGGTAAGGTAGATAAATGTTGCAATTCAACACTGTAAGCATATTGTACTGCTTTATTGATGTTAGAAGGTGGACTGGACTAAAGATGAATATGTGTAAGGCATAGAGGAGGTTTATGAGAAGGTAATTGTGGTAGGGGTAACTGATTAGCTTGTATGGTTGATCCTGCCTGAAAATTTTGTTGAAAATATTGTAGAACAGGAAGTGTTGCATCATGAGAGAAAGTATCCTTATGATCATCAGATGGGACATAAAATATTTGTGAACAAGGTTGATAGGGGTTAAGATAAGGCTGAAAGGAGGGTGTATTCTTACTAATTTTGAATTTTCCTCTTGAATACCTTCTACATAATTCACAAACATTATCATATGATAATTGAGATACATCACATGTTCCCATTAGGTTTAAAATTTCTAACTATTCACTTTTTATGCGTTTGAGTAAACATTTTTTTAAAGTGTTTTTCCCTGACTGTCTTAATTTTGATCTCTAAAGGTTGTATTGAAAGCGTTCGACGTGGTTTTCCAAAGTTTCTTCTTCTCCCTATGTTATTTCAAATATGTCCTCATTAACCCTGTAATACTCTTGGTATCTTTTCAAGAACATATGTTTCATGTCTTCCCAATTTTGAATGCAATTCCCACCTAAGCTCATGAACCATCGGAGGGATGCCCCTTTCAAAGTAAGAGGGAAGAAATTCAGATTGTGAACATTATATGCTCTACAAAGCATTTCCAATTGAAATTAAAATTCATCAGGGTCTTCATTCTCTAGTAGTCCATGAAAATTTGGAAAAATGGATGGGGGAACGTATTGTATTTGTGCCATTCCTCCTGGATCTCTAATAGGGAATTCAAAGGTAACAAATTCTTCATCCCTCCTTTCTACCATATCCTCCCACGACATAAATAACTATTCATATATTATATTAGGGTTCCTCTTTAAAATGTTCCTGTCAATTTGTTAGCCGGATGGGTGGTACTTACAACACCACTAAGTGATTTAATTGTAACGTAAGTCCTACACTTGAACTTGAATAAATTATACAAAAGAAAATTAACTAAAGGAATACATACATTAATTTGAACTTATGAAAAAGAAAACTATCTATGTCTGCGAAAATAAAAGCACGCTTAAGGGAAATAATGCAAACTTTGCGTAAAGTAGACATACTTGCGCGAAAAAGGAACAACAAGGATTTTGGGAGACCCACTAAAGTGGATGCGTCAGGCTGTCACACTATAGAAATTTCATAGTGAGGTCATCTTTGTGTCTTACCGTTTCCCCTTCCCCTTGTTGTGTAATGTAAAGGCAACCTATCTATCCTTACATATCTAGACTTTGTACATGAAAAACTAAACTAAAAGAAAACCTAGACTACTGCTACTGTTGGGTTTGGGGGCACCTGTTATAACAGATGCGCAGGTTCTTACCTCTCATCTTACCACTCCCCCGCCACCAACCTATCACTAAACTTCATAAGAAAATTCTATTTTTTCTACCTTAGAGAACAACTCCCTAGCAACGGCACCAAAAATGTTGGGTGTTATCTTGACTATATTAATACCAAAATGTTTGGATGTGTTCTACTATCTTGAATACACCTAATATTTAATTATCTACCCGGGTTGGTAGGATTCGAGTTGATACAAAATATATGCGAAGGTAGAGGGGTTCCTATGACGTTGTAGAAATACTTAAATAAACAAAAGATTGAAAAATATTCAAAATGAAAAACCGAGTCAAACTCCTAAATTAGTAATATGGTTGAACTAAAACAAAACATCACACTATGTTATTTTAACTAACAGATGAGAATATAACAAAACTTATTAAATAACTCCAAGGGCTAACTATTCACAGAAAGTACATATTTGAAAATACAATCACAACAAATGGATAATTTATGAACAAATCATTTCTGACTGGAAAATGTATTATCAACAACTACTTGAAAAGTTGGGGTTCAAGGAAGATCTAGCTAATAAGGGAATGGGAAACTGAATAAAGAAAAGAAAGTAGAAAACTTAATAAATAAAACTAAATAAAAAGCAAGTGGAAAACTTAATAAAGATAATTAAATAAAAAGCAAGTAGAAAACTTAATAAAGATAATTAAATTCTTTTCTACGAGTCTTTTAAATAATCACAAAGTGAAAGGAATAGGTCTTATTACTATGATAAATTGATAAGATACTAGTATACTAGCAATTCACACACCTAACCCTACAAATCCATATACAAAGAAATAAATCAAACATAATTTCAAAACATTACAACAGTATTACAGAAGAAAATTAGAAATTAAAAAGAACAAAATCACAATGCATAATTCAAAGCATGAGTTGGAAAGAGAAAATTAAAAATAAAACTTAGTAAATACTTTAAAACAATCTAATCTATGGCTCAAATTAAAACATAATTATTACCTAATGACTACAATCAGAGCATAAAAAAACCAAAGAAACAGACTAAAAACATGTTTAAAAATAAACTAAGAACACTAAAGGTTGGATGGAAGACTGGACAACAATCTGGAAGGAAGGTCCGAATGACAGTCCAGACACACAGTCCGAATGAGAGGTTGAATACAGAAAATAATAAAAACAGACCTAAATGATTTAATCATCAGCTGATTTTGTGCATATGAAAACAAGATGCATAAAGACAGAATTTAAACCTAATTAATCATCTTATTTAATAGTGAAATAAACAAAAATGAATACATGAAAATAAGAAAATCATTGCATACTAATAAACAAACTAAAATTTAAATTGCACAAACTTATAACAAGAATAAACAGAACTTAATCTATATAAATTGATGAAAACAACCTATTCTATGTGCTTATTTAAATTCTATCTAGATTGATAAATACCACGTATTCTACATGATTGTAAATAAGACTGAACAATAAGCTAAAAATGAAAGAATTTAAAAGCAAACCTGAAAGAAAACTATACATGACCAGCCATTTTATAAACAAAAACTGCATTAACAGCGTAGTATGAATTTTATTAACTACAACAGATACATGCTACACGAAATAGAGAAATAAATTATTGCAGAAACTTAACAACCTAAACAAATTGGAAATAAAACTACTGATCTATAAGGATGAGATAACAAAAACGCGTCCGAAAATAGAAACCACATATTGTCAAGGAGCCCTCTCAGCAATCATGGATAATGCCTGGCGAATGCTTGCACACGCAGACATAAACAGCAAAGAGTAGAGTTCTTATTAAACAGAAGGAACATAGTTACAATATCGTCCCCTCAAAGGAAACTAACTATCTATCTAATGGATTGATTAACCCCCCTATCTCTCTGTATGGAGGTGTTTATATACACTATTTTCAAGAGGTTGAGCAAGTCGACCCTTTAGTGGTCGAATGCTCTTCTAAATTTACTCAATCATAAAAGGAAATAACAGCTTATAGGCCAGCACATAAGCATATCCTGTCTTTGGTGTAAGTCTGGTTTTATTCATTGTGAACGTGGCATGCAGGCTTCTCTTCAGCGTGAACAGGACATCATGGTGGTGTAACTACTCCTCTTTTTGCGTGACTAGTGGAGTGGTGGTGAGCGAAGGAAATTGAAAGTTGTTGTGTTATCCAGAACGTGGCTTTATTACCCAGGCACACCGATAACGATTTATTTATAGGATGTTTTATATTTTACAATGCATAGGTTGATAGGCGATCTGGATGGGAGGTTGAACAGCTAGTTGCACTGTGAGATGGATACACTGAGCGTTAATCTAGGGCAACATGGAAAACCACCATGAATTTTGCACAATGGGTTGGATGACAAGGTAATAAGCAACAGCATCATGACAGTAATGATCCTATAGAACATTCCCTCCTTTGAATGCGTGACTAGTGAAAACAGAATGGAGAAATTAATGCACCCGCGATCCTTCTATATTGTTGATTATGC
Organism: Pseudotsuga menziesii; assembly: GCA_001517045.1. Lineage (NCBI taxonomy): Eukaryota > Viridiplantae > Streptophyta > Pinopsida > Pinales > Pinaceae > Pseudotsuga > Pseudotsuga menziesii. Next base: position 1,049,031 of record LPNX011042019.1, on the reverse strand, counting down.
TATCACCTGAGCACGTGGTCAACATAATGGTTTTCAGATTGCTTCAACGTTCAATGCATGAAATCGGTTATGGACAGCGCGCAGCCTGATTGACGAGCTAGACGACGAGTTGTGTGATAAGCTGGACAATGAGCTGGATGGCGATTGCACAGATCGGGCTGAACAGTTAGTTGAATGTGTTTTGTTTATAGATTCACCCCAAACATACTACATAACCTACAAACAAATATGTAAATCAATTAAGATATCAAATATGATTTAAATAATATCGATTTGAGTTAATAAAATCATAAAAATGATATTAATAACCACAGTGTAATAAACATTAAATTTGTTCTTACCTTGTGCTGAATAACGACCTGCATGACATATATTACACGAAATATAATAAAATATGCATTTAAATGTGTTATTTTAACGCCAAAAATGATAACAAAATGAGGCTCAACAATGGTCCCATTTGCTCCTAGAAGAAAGGGATTCCCTTGTTTACCAATGGAGTGAATAAGTTAGTCACTGGTTTGACTCTGACTTATAATATCAACTTTGGCCTGTACAGTACCCAACATTTTGTATTTTCAAATCACCTTTCTAGCCGAGGAGGCAATGACAACTTTGTCCTGGAGACCAAACCTTTTGAGTTGATCTTCTAACAAGGAACTTAAAAAGTTGATATCATTTTGAGCCACTTCCATTAGCTTCTTATTTAATCCCTGCTTTACTATCAAAATATTTTTCTAGCTTCTTTTAGAGCACTCTCCTAATCTGCAATAAAATCCAAATATGGTATAAAATTATTAGCTTCTTTAATAATTTCATCCCAAATCATATGTTTGGATCCTTGTGCCATTTGACCAACCGCCTGCTTTGTTAGCTTAGTATTCTGAATTTATTAATTCTTGACATCTCTCCTCCAATTTCTTCTTTTCTTCTTCTTTTTTCATAGATATATCTTCTAGATTCTGGTTCTGTCGTTTTAACTCTGTGAGTTCTACCTCTCTCAGCTTTACCTAGGACATTGCTTCAGAAAGAGAGGTTGTATCTAATTCTACAAAGGGAACAGTAGATTGACTTTTAAATCTTTCAGATTTTTTTTGTAATTCTTTTTCTTTGGTTGCCATCTTAGCTTTTAGGTCCTTCTCACTTTCTGCCAGAAGCTTAGCATATTTGTCCCACTGCTTTTCTTTTTCTTCAAGCTTTAACAGCTTGGCTTTCCAATCAGTCAATTCAATGTTCAATGCTTCTTTCTCCTTCTCAAACTCTCTCAATCCAGAAGTTTGAATAATCTGAGTGGAAGAGATTTTCAGTTTCCTTTTCAACACTTAAACCTCTTTCTCTTTTTCGTCAAATATCTTTTGAGCCACTGCTCCTTTGTCTGATTGCCCATCAGCCTTCAACAAATCATCCTGCAAATTTTTAATCTTGATTCGAAGGACCTTGTTTTCAACCTTTTCTTTCCTTAGGAGGTCCTAGGCTTTCCTTTTATTTGTCTCCAGTTTAGATATATGCAATGTAGATCTGATAAATCTTGTATATAAAATATCACTTGTTTCTCTATGAAAATGTATTATATCTGTGGTAGGGATATTTTTCAAATTCACATTAACCTATGATACCTTATTGCCAACAGTCATGGCCAAACTTAGGGTATCTTTGGCATGGCCCCTTACAGTTTTCAATGCCACATCTGGTTTGGGAAACTATCTTACTTCCTCATATAATTTCACTATATCATCAAAGGTTTTATTAGGATTTTCCCTGTAGGTGTTCAACCATTCCTCCTTTGATGAATACTTATTTGGATTTAATCCATCAAATACATATTCTTGAAGTTCCAGACCAGTTACTTTGGGTTGTTCTTGTTTCTTGTTTCCATTGTAAGATTTTTTCAAAGAAATTCTAAAGAGAAGATCCTGGTTTTCAGAAAGGCTGGAAGAATATAAGGTTGGTGCACAAATCCATAAAATATTATAACTGTTTCACACTCTGAAAGGAATCAATATCCTATCATTTTACTAGGGGAAAGCTACAATATTTCCTTCATCTCTGGTAATACTCTAGGAAATCTTTCCTAAAAGAAAATATTGTATATTTCTGCCATCAAACCATTCATAAACTTGCAATAATTCTAGGTCATTTCATCAGTGAGTGCCAATTCAGGAAACTGTAGGCTATCTTCATTGTGAGACAATAACATCTTCAACAAAAAGGATTGGAATCTGAAAACTCTAGTATCGTGGAAATTGACTAACTAAGAACGAATGTTCTCCGCCAGGAACTCATCAAATTTAAGGAAACAAGATTGAAAGGACTGACCTGGATGTTCAGACTCAAGTGGGAAAGTACTTAGGACAAACAACAAACTCAATAGTGACTCTGTAACATAGCCATTAGTATCTAACCTAAAAAATTGACTGGCTAAGGTAATACAAGACTAGGTTTATTCATTGGACAAAACTAGGTCAATAGGATAAGTTAAACCTATAAACTCACTATTAGGCTTTAAACATGACTTTAAATAGGATTACTTACTCTCAGTTGTATATCCTTGGAAGAAATGGATGACATTTTCCTCTTTGTACTCTTGGGATGACTAAACAAAATCGTTGGACAGATAAGGCTTTGCGGATTACAGAGGCCTAAACAGAGAAAAGGATCCTAGAGTTAGGTTTATTCATAATGACTCCTCCAGCAGCAGATTAGTTATTCACACACCACTTGACAAATTCAGGGCAATTTGGGATTTGTTCGACAGAGAAAAAGTAAAAGAAAGATTTGAAAACACCATGGGAATCATTACCTCGGTCCTTAAGAATTTTCAACTTATTCTTAGTTGTATCAATTGTTTCATTCATCAAAATAGTATCAGAAATTTCAACATTCTTGTCTTCAAATCTCTTCTCATCTTTCTGATAGGAAACCCCTAATTCTTCATTATCCGCCACCTCTACCACTTCTATATCATCTATATTATCCATTTTTAGAAATACTGGGAAGGTTTCAGGGTGCCTACCTTGTCAATTAGCACGGTGTTCAAACTCGTCCACACTGGCACTTTGCACACAATCAGGGTTACCGTCAATTACAGTACTCAGAAAAAACAAACCTTCGTACTCCACGTAGATGCTTTTGTAATTCTTTATGTTTCATAAGCATGGCACACCTTCTCTAATATACACCGTAGATTTTCTCTTCTTTGAAATATAAGTCGTCTATGTGCAAGATCTCAACACCAGTACGAGAGACTAACACCCTGCACAACTTGATTCGGCGAAATCAATATTATCCCTCGATCTGCAACCTTCCTTCATAGCC
>LPNX011042019.1:1018569-1040165 GCA_001517045.1 Pseudotsuga menziesii | reverse complement strand
ATCAACCATTTTTGAAACGGGGGTAAAAATAGCTACTAAAATTAGGAGAGAGAAAAACGAGAACTGTGTCGAGTTCTCATTTCATAGTATAAGTGGTTTCATCAGGACTGTCCACCTGTGGAAACTTTTAACATTTTGCAAATCATTTCAGAATTGATTGATTGAGCAACTTCCATTCGCAGAATGCATCTCATCCGTTGATCAAAGCCTTAGTGCTATCAAAACCGTTGATAAACATGGCCCCTACCACTTTTCACGGATTTCAATTTAGTCTTTGTCCACACTAGTTCAATCTATAGAATTACTCTCGACCGTATATATATCTCCGCTCTCATCCTTTCCATCCAATATTTCCACCTGTTAACCCATTCTGCGAATTGAAAATTTTGTTTTATCCTTGCATCTCCAATCTCTGGAATGTTTCACCACCGTTGATCTACAACGCTTTAAATCTGAGCCATCACTGTTTAACACCCTTTACCTCCACTCTGCCAATGAGATGATTTCAATTTCTCCTCCATGTTTCATCGGCGGAACAATCTACCACCGTAGATCACCCACTTCTTTTCATCCGACGACCCATAATGAAATATCATGCTCACCCATTAACCTAAAGAGTGCTTCCACCAAATTTTTAACACCTAAGCATTTTTAAACCCTTTAATCAAACAACCAACAATTTTGAACTATGGTGCTAACAGATCCTTCATGGGAATAATAGGGTACTACAAAAAATTTATTGAAGGGTTTTCAAGAATTGCAAACCCTATAACTACATTACAGAATAAGGGTAAGAAATTTATTTGGGATCAAAAGTGCAAATACAATTTTAATAAACGAAAAACATTATTAACTACTGCACCCATCCTAAAAATAGCAGACCCAAACAAAGACGTCATTGTATGCATTGATGCGTGCAACAAAGGCTTCGGCGGGGTGCTGACCAAGGAAGGTCATGCAATTGCATATGAATCAAGAAAATTAAAAATCCATGAAAATAACTATGCAGCTTATGATTTAGAGGTTGATGCAATAATTCATGCTTTAAATTTGTGGCATCATCACTTAATAGGTAAAATATTTCTACTAATGTCTCATAACATAAGTCTTAAGTATCTGTTTGATCAACGAAATCTAAACACAAGGCAAGCTAGATGGATAGCTTTCCTTAGCGAATATGATTTTGAGATCAATCATATTAAAGGGAAATAAAACAAAGTGGTTGATTCCTTGAGCAGAAATGTTGTAACAAGTTTTGTGGTTTCCATTAGCATTTATAAAACTGATTTGGAAGATAAATTAGAAGAAGGTATAAATCAGGACCCATAATATCAAATCTAAAAGAAAAGATAATTCATAAAACATGGGAAAATGTAATTTCAAATTACGGTATGAATGAACAAGGTTTAATATTGTTTAAAAATGGATTGTATGTACCAAATATACGTGAAGTTAAGCTGTTGATTTTAAATGAAATTCATAAAAGTCCTTATTCTGGACATCCGGGGTATCAGAAAATGATAACTATGTTAAGAAAAAAATACTTTTTGCCTAACATGAAAAATGAGGTTGCAAATTTTTAGCTAGGTGTATTGAGTGTCAACAAGTTAAGGTTGAACATAAACACCCAAGAGACCTGCTACAACCATTACCAATACCAAATTGGAAGTGGGAAGTCATTAGTTTTGACTTTGTAACTAGTTTACCTAAAAACCAGAAATAAAATGATTCCATAATAGTAGTTGTAGATAATTTAAGTAAAGCAGCACACTTTATTCATGTTAAAACAACTCATACAATTGCTAATATTGTTGATACTTTTATGAAAGAAATATTTCATTTGCACGGAATACCAAAGCTTATTATTTCCAACCAAGATCCTAAATTTACAAGTATTTTTGGAAAAGTTTGTTTAAAGGATTAGACACTGAACTAAATTTCATTATTGCTTATCATCTGCAAACGGATGGAAAAAATAAAGAGTGAATCAGGTACTAGAAGATATGTTGTGAATGTATGTTAGTAATTATCCCAAGAAGTGGGAAGACTATTTAAATTTAGTTGAATTTTCTTACAATACTACATTATTAGACCTCCACTAAGCTTAGTCCTTTTGAGATACTATATGGTATAAAGTGTAACACCCCGATTACATGGAGTAATTCAGTAGATCAATTGATGTTAGGACCTTACATGTTAAAAGCATTGGAACTAATAGTGAAACAGGTACAAGGCAACTTGAAAACTGCTCAAGACAGGCAAAAGAGCCATGCCGATTTTAAAAGATCACCGAAGGAGTTCCAAGTCGGTGAGCATGTGTTTGTTAAGGTTAAACCAAGAAAAATTAGCACCCAGGTATTGCGGACCATTCGATATATTCGCAAGAGTGAGTCTGGTGGCTTATCAATTAGCATTACCGCCTAATCTTAACATACATAATGTTTTTCACATATCTATTTTGAAAAAGTATATACATGATGCTACTCATGCAATTGACTGGAATTTTATTTAGGTAGAACCAGAAGGATATTTTCAGGTGGAACCGGATTGTATTCTTGACCGAAGGGAAATGTTTCTCCGGAATCACACCATTGGATAGGTAAAGGTGCAGTGGAAACACCTCATTCCAGATGAAGCAACTTGGGAACCAGAGAGATATGTGGGTGGAATATCCAACTCTATTCAAAGAAGACTCAGAATAAATTAAGCAACATCGAGGATGATGTTGAGCTTAAGGGGACCATGTGTTTGTAACATACCCAAAAACTGGAAAACAAATATTTATTATTTATTTAGAAAAAACATTATGTTAAATTTTATTGTAAGATTTATGACCAAGTGGGTCAAGGATGACTTTAATTAAAGAATTATTTATTCTATTAATTAATAAGAGGAGACGCATATTCAGGGGAGACTATTAAATGAGTGTTTACTACCACTGGGAGGAAGGAGAAACTGTAAAAGGCTGATTGACAAGTGGCAACACCAGCATTCACTTTCTAGTTGTTGTAGGAGCATAATCCCCAAGAAAGTGGTCATGATCCCTGAGAGGGGGAACTGAGCTGGGTGGCTTATTAATTTACAAACTAGCCCTAAGACCTAGGAAATCTTATATAAACCATCAAATTGAGTAGGAGGTTGATCACTCATTCTGATTTCTAAGAGAATAACTTTGTGATTGCTGCAAACTGAAAAGTCAGGCACACAAAGAATTTGATGAGGGGATAGCTAAAGTGAATTGTTGAGTTAAGTCTATTGTTAAGCTGAGTTGCAAAAGTTTGTTGTGTAGCAAAGATCTCCATCCTAGTGGTGCAATGAGCAAGCTCGGGGGTCCTAAGCAAGTGATTTGGATGCTTTAGGAAAGGTTGGGTGGAACAATCTCCCTTGGGTATTGGTCCTATTTCTCTGTAAGAATTCCAGGTTCCAACTCTAATCTTTTTATGTCATTATTTATTTCTATTTAGATGAACTACAAGTTGTTTAGAATTTAGTAATGGAAATTTTATGATTAATTTAGAATTGAAAATTATTTATCCCCTATATTTTTCCTCTCACCAATCGTGATGGTGGCGTACTCTAGTACAGGGTATATAGAATTATATTGATTACGTAGAATCAGATTGGATGAATAAGCGTGTATTATTATGATTACAGAGCATGGGTGCAATATATAGTTATACACAGTATTTCCTCTAATTTAGACAAATCTCCTTGTATCTAAAACTTAAAATACAGTTATAATTAAAATGTTAAACATTACATAAAACAAAATAGAGGAATTTGCAGGGAAATTGAATTTGCAGAAAACTGAAACATCGATGTTAGATCTTACGAGTTTCATAAATTTAGATCTTATACTATTCTAGTAATATCAAGTCAGGATGACCGACGAACCTTATCACTTATTGAAGGCTTTCAGTTTGATTTGATATTGTTCTAAGTAATTCTGCTATAAATAACAAGTTACTATTTAGGGCTTATCCCTTTTCCATTCAAATAATATAATAGATAAGGGTCACATATAGTTCGGGTTCATAGAAAAGTTTTATGTTTACAAATAAAAAGAAAAAAGAAAAAAGAAATATTTAGCTCAGAATTTTTTAGGTTATGAATAAATTACTGAAACCGGGGTTTGCATTTTATCTACTTACATATTCAGAATTATTAACTTTCGTTTAAGAGAAATAAACTACTCTGCAATTAAATTTGTTACCTACTCCCATCAAGTCCTTAAAATCGCTATTAATAAACAAATTAACCCATGGTATATTCCATAAAATATAGTAAAGTATTTTACTGTTACAAATCTCCTAGGTTTTAGCAGACATAGTATTTAGATAGTATTATAATTTACATTTCTTAATCCAAAGGATAAAACTTACATAGTAAATCAAAATCACCTCTAATTTTACTAAGTAAGTATAGGGTTAGGTTTTGATTCCATAAAGGTACTTACTTTCCTAACTATAAAGTCTAAACCTCAAAACTGAATAAAAATACAATATATAATTCCCTCGTAATAATTTCTACATTATAGCAAATCCTTCTAAGATAAGCATGTTGTCTCATTTTAAGGAAAAATAAAATAACCAAGTTTATAACCAATTTATTTACAAGAAAGTAGGTTAGGTTCATAACAGTTAAATTCTTTTAATAAATTTCCTATAAAAGAATTTAACACAACCATAAATCCGTTTATAACCACAAAGGGAAATAACATTTTTGTTTACAATCTTTTCTAAGCTCTGTTTTAGCAGCAAACAAAACCATTTTTTCCAGAAAGATAATTCCCAAGCTTTTCCTTAAATTTCTGGCAGGACTTACGGTTTGTTTTTCCATTTTTCTTTCCTTTGAAAGACACAGTATTTCCTCATAGGAATCCAAGTAATAACTATTTATAAATTTCGTTTACTACAGTTTGTGTTTCCATTTTTCTTTCCTTTGAAAGACAAAGTATTTCCTCATAGGAATCCAAGTAATAACTATTTATAAACTATGTTTATCATGCACAGTAAATGTTTAAACAACTAGCTACAAGTGGCATATTACCCCAAACGCAAATTTTGAACAGTATGAAGGCCCGCATCCATTTATTTCCTAAAAACAAGTTAATAAACTTTTATACCTCTAAAGTAAAGCTTAAATATTAACATAATGTTTAGACAGAGATAGCATAACTAAACCTTACAGAGTATAAAAACAAAATCATTCACGGTTCCACCAAAGGACTGTCTATTAACATGGAGTCACAACAAAATGAAAATGTAACATTGTGTATCCTAACCTTATCAAAAACTTGGAGTGGAAGAACGAGCTCCCGCCATAAAATTACACAGAACCAGTTCCTTCTCATGAGCCATGCAAAGAAGGAATAGGGGTCTTATTGTTTATAGGAGAAAAACTATGCAGCCAGTTATCCAACACTTCGACCCAGTTTGTACCTATAGACATTTATAATCCACCTATGAGTTAAACCTTGGGTGGGTGATGAAAGAACCCTCGCTAATTATCTTCTTTCTGTTACATTTCAAGGTGCAAGAAAGCTTACCAAGTCTTGCCGAGTGAAGATAGTGAACCTGTTTGTTTGAAAGGCCAAACTGAACAGGTGGGATTGGTTGGATTAAGGTTCATCCATTTCTATCAAGTGTTGGGTATCGCTCTTGCAGAGCAAAAGCATCTAGGAGCGAGAACCAAGAGGCAAAAATTCCATACAATGGACTTAGCAATGAATTGACACTGTTTTTTATAAACATTAAACACCTAGGATTTCCAGCTCGAAGCTGGTGACTTACAGCTGTTGACATATCTTTTTCACATAAAGTAATTTCTAAACCCAAATCGTCCTTCCTATACTTTCTTAGTACAAAACCGGATCCGCTTTAAAATGTTGAGTGACAACACTCGGAATCACTTTTTCGATGTGTAATTCATGCAATGGAGAGTTAAAGGTTTTAACCAAAGTATTTTTAGAGCAATGTTGGAATTAGATAGTACACAATACAAATTTATATTACAAGGTATATGAAGTAAATCAACGACTTTTACTATGCTATAACCCTTGGTAACATCAACCTTATCTCTTTGTTTAAGCCTACAAAACAGTGTGAGTTGTTAGTATTAGAACTTAATTATCAAGTATTTTTTCGGGCATGTGAGACCTAGGAATTAACATATTCATTCATTTCCCCATGTCTCACTCACAACTCCATCACCTTTGAGAACAATGATAGCTTAGTCCATAGTCTTCTCCTCTATACTAGGCTAGAAGTCATGGTGTCTTATAGTTTTTCTTGCGACTACTATGCTTTGTCTATGAATGTGTATAGCAAACTATTGAGATCTATCTTATACTACCGTATAGTCTACAAAATGACGCTCAACTATAAATCAATAGATAAATTTAACAAAAGGGAAACCTCATTCAAAGAAAAAGTGGAAAAGGTGTCTATAGGATATAGATGACCATGAAAGAGAAGCTAACGCCTCCATCATTGGCCTTTAGTTGAAAAACATGGTAAAGGTGTCTCTCTATATGATAGATTCCCTAATATAGATTTCAAGCTCTACCAATCCCTTTATGTAAAACGTGATCTCCCTTCAATTAATGTACAAAGAAACCTCTATCCTACCATTTAATGTCTTAATTTCTCTTTAAATTATTTGCAATTTCTCTTTTATTTGTTTATTAAAACAAAAAAGCATAATTACACTTATAAACAAATTGATATTCTCTATCAAATTAAAATTACTATTATTAAAAATTATATTATACAATACCTAAATGAGAGTACAATTATATATAATCGTATTTTTTTTTTCTTCAGATGGAAACATCCACGGAAAACCCAGCAATACTTCCCCACATTTGTGGATGGTAGAATGTGGATGGTAGAGGTGGTAAACCGCCGGCCATCCTAGCAGAAGACCTAACCCCAGAGGACTCAAGGCTCTAACCCGTGACCTCCCCGAACCAAGAGAGTGTACGCACGTCTTACCAATTGAGCTAACCCTTGAGGCTAATCTTATTATTATTTTATATATAAAGAGTGTACATAGTAACGAAGCAATAAATTATTGAAACCATAAATAAAAATAGACTTTTTCATTTATTTATTTGTATCAACACATTGTAATAAATTATTAAAACCATAAATAAAAATAGAAGTTTTCATTTATTTACTTTTATCAACACTTTGTAATTTAGTTATGAATACATTGAATCTTTTATTTTTATATATAAATAAGAATATAATTCTGTCCTTTCAACATGAATACTTATTGATTGGCTATGATGTGGTTCACATAACTTTCATTTATCCTCTCTCACAAAAGGGCAAAGGATTATTGTTTAAGCTTTTTATTTTGAAGCTTACCGATTCCATAGTCCTTTTTGTTGGTTTGTTAATGTAAAGATAAGCATTAAAAGTACTATAAGAATATTTTAATAATAAAAATTCCATATGATAAATACCTTTTTCCTACCCTTAAAAGCAATTGGCATGCCTGTGGCTTGTCTATTGGTTATCTTCTTGATATCGACTTGTTTATTCTAAAGGAGAAGTATGAGTTTACTTGAAAAGTTTCAACCTAACCATAATCATGAGTAGTGGTGGAGGGGGAGCGAGAAACAATGAGACCATGGAAAACAATTTAGTAAAGGATGATATGACATTATTGATCTTAACTCCTTTGACTATCCACATGAAAACTGGAACTTTTTCGAATCCTTCTTTCCCGTCAAATTGCAAATTACAAGTCTTCCGTTATATCTTTTCAAAATTTGATTCATATATGCATATGTTGGGTGTTAAATTTTATATAATATTTATAATTATCATTTTAGAAATTATGTTTTTTATATTTATAATTGTTATTACGAAATTTACGATAATATATAGTTAACGATATTATGTAAAATAAAATAAAATAAATTTAATTTGAATTGTTTTTATGATATATTTGTTTTTTATAATTATGTTTTTTATATTTATAAGTGTTATGGCCTAGGATAATACACAGTTAAGGATATTATGTAAAATAAAATAAAATAAATAAATTTGAATATTTTTTAATGATATTTGTTCTTTTGAGAAATAATTGTTGATTGGTAAGTTAATTGTAAATTAAAGTTGATAATATATCGCAAATTCATTTATATTTATAATCTTGTAAATAAGTCATAACAATATTGAATGCGTTTTAATAATAATTTAAAACTCTTAAATTCATTATTTTATTTATAGAGTCAATCAAATTGTATTTAGAAAGTAAAGAAATTATTTTACTTTTAAAAATTAAATAACTAAATTCTTCTTAATTTCAAGTTTGTTTAATTAATTATTTAGCCAATTGAATTGTATTAAAAAGTTTGTATTAATAATAACAATGATAAATCATCAACTCGCATGGCTGTGGTTCATTGGCGGTATTAATAATAACAATGATAAATCATCAGCCCGCACGGGTGTGGCTCATTGGTGGTTCTGTTGTTATGAAGTCACTTGTTGTAAATTGGAGGTCATGAGATCAATCCCACCCCGGTTTACCTGTGTCCCATGTCTTGCGGCGGGTGTGGGGTACCTAGGGTTATAGTGGTAGCAGGAATGGATCCCTGGACCCCGTATCACGTGAGTACCAGCCCGGCCCCAGTTGCCAATTCCTCTAGTAAAAAAAAAGAAAAAAACAATGATAAATCATCATTAAAACATGAGCATATCTCTTCTTGTATGGTTTCCAAAAATCTTTTTATATATGCCACCCTATCAATTAACTACACCCATATCGGAGGTTCAAAGAGCATTCATGACAATCGATGTTCAATATCTTGGGCAGGACAAGCATTTGAGGCTCATTTCTAGAGGCGACATTGTTACAGAGAGAAATTCCCATGGCTTAGGGTACCACAACAGACATCTTGACTTCAGAAATCAATCCTTTCCAATATGCAATAGAAATTAAATATCTAACACTAAAGGATCAGACCTCGTACCTTATTTCGGACGGTTGAAGTAGATCCCCGTTGAGCTTTCCAACTTCAGCTTGAATTGATTAATCACGTCCTCAACAACAAGTAAACAAGACAATCATACTATATATCTTGGTGTTAGATCTATTCTAACATATATAATCAACAATGTATAAACATTTGAAATCATCCCATGGATAAAATATTCATTCAAACATACATTATTGGACAGGAAAATATATTTCTATTAATATAAAATTAGATATTACAATGGATACAACCTCTGTTGGCACGTCTACGAATCGGAGAAACTGAATCCCCCACTTGGGCCTCCACCACCTCAATCCTCCAACTCTCGATAGCAAGCTCACAAGCAAAAGGCGAGCTTGGGAAGAACACAAAAGTGCTCCAAGGGACAAAGGGATGCAGACTCAAGCACAAGTTACGGCAACAATGGAATATAGTTTCTTTGCTCTCAATTCTCTCTTATGCCTTCAATGTACCAAAGAGTTCCTTATATAGCTTTTCAAAGGGGTAATGAAAGGTCAAATCCGAGTGATCTCAAGGCATATGGAAGGCCAAGAGTCAAGTGAGCCAGATCCATGTCAAGGAAAACTCCAAAAGGATTTGGATAATGTACACATCCCGATGTACGCGATTTTAGGGGTCAAACCCGCGTATATACACGATTAGGGGTTTAAAAGTCGCGTATATGGATTTTCACATGTTTTTAGGGATGGTCAAGGAAACATCAAAGGACAAAAAATGGTCCAAGGGGTCTAAGGAGTCTGCAGAGGGACAGGGGAAAAGGCCATATAAGTGTGATTCACCTGAAGTGGTAAAATCAACTATAACAGATGCCCCCTAATGTGTGAGGTCAGAGGGGTCATACGATGGCCGAAATACATTATAAGTCCATCCCAGAAGTGGAGTGATGAAGGATCCCAAATGGAAGACCAGCCACCCAATCAGCATAGTACAATGATACAACTCTGCACATACTGCAAATACATATAGCAGTCCCAGATACATAAGAGTACAATGGCCATGAATAGGCATGATACAAGATATCACATAAGTGATCATCGCCACATACAATATACATAGATTAGAATCTCCATGATGAAGATATAAAAAGGATCATGATCTCCATAATGGCTGAAGATATACAAAGGATCAAGATCTCCATAATAGCTGGAAATGTCTGACATATACTGGAATCAAGTCACGAGAGCTGAAATCTCATGAACACTGGAACGATCAAGTAGGTAGCATATAAGAGATGCCACCAATCTGGAAGGTCTTCTACACAAACCGGTACGAGTACATGTCCTACTATGTGAATAGAGGTGTCGAGGTCGAACATAGTAGTCCATCGTCTGATTACCGGTCATTGATGTATACCGTTAACAGACGCAAGATCACCCACCGTTAATGAAAATGGGAATCAAGGTACTAGAGTGCAAACTAACAAGTGTGAATAGATGTGTTGAGGTCGAACACTTGAGAGGATCCATCGATCAGGGGACATTGATGTATTCCCAAATACTGTCGATGGTGAGAGAACCTACCAGTGATGACTGCAAGTCTCAAGGCACTCAAAAATGACTCTAGATTCCAATCCCAGAATAAATGATATGAAGACGATGGGATGAAATATGCTGGAAGGAGGGCATTAAGGCATCCCCCATCATCCAACACGAGGTACTCAGCAAAGCTATATAATGTGTAAGAACTTGATCATAAGGTGCACGAACCAGTAACTGTATCGGGAATGGCCGACATGCAAAGTCAAGATAACTGAGGAATGGCCGACTCAGGTTTCAACTTCCTTCGAACAAGAGCATAATGATGTATGGTGACTAAATAAAGGCAGCATAGAATTGATATACAAACTGGGACATCTCTACGACACAGGAGGCATCGACAGAGGCTCCATGGAGACTGGAAGCTTAACCAGTCGGTGGAGATAAAATCAGATAAACGAGTACAGATCCTAAAGTCAAACTATAAACCCAACCAATGGATGTGATATACAATGCTATGTTCGAAGGCGACATGACTCGGCAGCTGCCAAAAGATAACATCTTTCCTTGTCCGGCTTTTTGGTTTTTTAATTTTTTTTGGGACTTTTTCAAATATTTAAAAAGCTTGAAAAAGAATAAAATTTCTTTATAGTTACAAACTAGGAGGAGCTGAGTGTCATAGGGGAAAACAAACTAGTTCTAAGCAGTGGAACATACATATGCTCAATGTAACGATACATGTGTAGGATAGCGACACTCGGGGGAAAATCCCCTCCCGGTAAAAAGGGAATCAAGCTAAAAGGATATATAAAATGGCTCTACATGGCTAGACATGAGACAAGCTCGAGCTATATGGTTGAAACTCAATGTTAGGGGAGCCGGCATAAAGCTCAATAAGGCAAGAAAAGCTCATGATAATGCAATTACAACTTGACATAGGGGAGTCTTGAGGGAAATAGGCCAACAAAGATCAAGAGGAGTATGAGGCTCTTGCAAAATGTCATGGCAGTACTATACAACGGACTCCCACACCCTAAGGGACAAAACGTCAGCATGGGCACCAAATACAAATAAGGCTCTAACTAGGGTACCCATGTAAGGTCAAGCTCTACCACTCATATCATGCCACTTCTAAAACATCAAGAAGGTTCCATGACATAACAGAGTGGGTTCGTACCTAAGGCTATAATGAAATGGTCATAAGGTCATGCAAAATTCAAACGACGATGAAACCTAACCTATATGCCAGTTTAGACATGATACCTGAAATCGGCACGAACGGGTCAATCCAACGGCTGAAATGACACTAAAAAAGGTCTCCTACATCATAAATTAGGTCAAAAACGGTCCACAATGATTAGAAATGGTCCAAACTAAAGGAAAGGGGGTAAAAATTTTCAAAAATTTGAAAAATTTCTATAAATAGTAAATATTTCAAAACATTATAAAACATTTGAAATTTTTACCCAATTAAGCTGATATTTTCAACAGCGAATTCCAGGAGATCCAGCCGACAAAATCCACTACCGTTTCTTCCAAGTACTTACCCATGCTCTTCTCTTCCATTTTGATGCAATTTTTATCAAATTCCATGGTTATTTGGGATTTCTAGTCCAATCCAAAATAGGCGTTGCGGCCCACATGGAAATCGAGGGTTTTTCCGCGTATAGGGATGTCTATACGTAGAAAATGCCCCCAAACCCGCGTACATACGCGGTTGTTTGGCAAACAGTCGCGTATGCGGCCGCGCATGAGGTTTTTTAAGTGTTCTAATGGATGAACTTGCAATTTTTTGTGTAGGATGGTCCTAGAATGGAGAGAACATGAACATGGTGATGCAGAGCAGGGAGTAAGGGCCGATCTAATGGCTCAACAAGCGCTACATGCATGTGGTCTCTACAAATTTTGGTGTCTTGGTGGCTTAAGGGCCAAACCAGGACTATTGCAGATGTTGGTGGATTACTGGGATCCAGACTCAGAGTCGTTCCAAATAGATGGGATGTCCCTCGCCATAGAGGTGGAGGACATATACTTTATTACTGGACTTTCCTGATGGGGGGAAGTAGTGAACCTACATTCTTGCAAGCCCAGAGGTGGCCTAACTATAGATGAGTACATTGCGGTGTACTGCTATCTGGACACGGAGAATGTGGGGAGTCAGATCCCAACCAACTCTATACAGGTGCTGGGCCTAAAGGCCATCCTACTGACACTGGGCAGGATAGCAGGCTTGGCTTCACTCCACCAGGCCTCGCAGCTTCTGATGTTCTATGCAGTGGAGTGCATGAGACCCACGGTATATGACTGGAGCACTACACTATTGAGCAACATGAAAACCAGCTCAGTGAGTGTAAGATGGGAAGAGTGAAAAACTTCGGTTTCACTAGTATACTGAGCATGTTTTTCTTCGAGTGTGTTCTAGGATTAAGCCCCAGAGTTGACGTTCCTCTTCACAGGGTTCGAGATCTGACCCAACGGCGTTGGGCAGATGCGATGCGCAAACTGGGGGGAGGTAGGGTGTCCAACCCCTATCGAGCTGAGCTCTTTCCATGGTGGTGACGACAGATAGTTGCCATCGATGACTACCCCTATGCGGGGATATATTTTCGGGGGGAACCGAACATGCCGCTACCACCAGGATCGGCATATAGTGACATGGGTAACGAATCTCAACCCTCGCTTTAAATTTTTGAGTTATTTAATTTTTTTGTGTTTTCTGATTATATGAAATCAAAAGACATGTTTTTGGGTGACAATACATAGTGACATCTACCATATGCATGCAGATGTGGGACCATGGAGGCCTGAAGGCTTCCCTCGTCATAGACGGAGGGGAAGAGGAGATGATATCATGGGTGTGGATGCGGAGCGGACACTCCAGAGCATTCATACCAAATTTGTGAGGCTGACACATAGAGTTCCAATGGCACAAATCGAGGACTTGCCTGAGGCTATGCAACGCCAGGTGGTGGGTGTACCATGAGCATGAGTGCGATTATTTAGATGGCTAGCTAGAGCCGTAGTGACCTTCCATGATCACAACCCCCCTCCTCCTCCACAAGCTTAGATACCTGTGAGATACATTTTGTATTACCGTGTATTATATTCTGGTGGCTTGAGAGCCCCATTTTGTATTATGACACTATGTATTACCACATTTTGTATATAAATTTTTTTATGATGATCGGTTTATTTATTTACATGTATAAAAATTTGTGTTTGTGATGAATTTACTCTGTATGAAACAAATGCCAATCTAACACGTAGTTAGCATATGAGTCAGCAACTTGATTATTAATTCTTGGAACATGTATGTATGTTATATTGTCAAATTGTTGTTCTAATAGTCTCGCACATAAGAATCTTCTTAATAATGTCGAATATCTAACATGGTACAAACCATTAAGCTGTGACACTACTAACTCCGAATCAAGACATACCTCAAGAGAGAGAACGCCATGTAAAATGGCATCCCGTAGAAGCTCAATAACAGCACTATATTCAACAACATTGTTGGAAGATGGCTGTAGCCATACGCCTCCTGAAGACAGTACCTGACCCATAGGAGTATAAATCACCCAAGCAGCAGAGGCTGAGTGTTGAGTGTGACAGCTCGCACTATCTGCGAATCCTATGTAGGTGGAAGATTCCATTGACATCTGTCAAAAGAAACGGAAACTAATCACAAACCCAATCACTATAAGAAAAAGACCTAACTATGCAAAACTGTACAATAATATACAAGAACCAGCCTTGGCTGAAAATCATGCATAGTACTTCTTGAGATAGAGCCCATTCCTAGGCTCCGCCAAGGCCATTCCCTCATAATCCACTAACTCATAAGTGCCCTTCTCTAACACACGTTTGACGACGTAAGGACCATGCCACATGGGGTTAAACTTTCCTGCCCCCAAGGGTTCTTTCGGTTGATCCCACAAAAGGACCAAGTCTCCCTCACTAAACCTCCTTGGATGGACAAACTTATCGTACTGGACCTTTACGCAACATTTATTTACTTCTAGAGCCACCAAGGCATCTCGACACTGCTCATCAAGTTGCTCAAGGTGGACCGAACGCTCCTCCAATGGTGAAATGTCTGGTAAGAGTTCTACGGCTAGCTCCAAAGAAGGAATCTCGCACTCAACCGGCAATACCGACTCCACTCCATGTACAAGCTGATATGGAGAAAAACCCATGGCAGTCTTAACAGTGGTTCTATACGCCCACAAAGTAGGATATAACATAATGTGCCAATTATTCTTTCTTTGTGCGATGGTTCGTTGGAGAATGGATTTGAGTGATTTATTCACTGCTTCTACCTGTCCATTCGCTTGAGGGTAGTAAGAGGAGGAATGATCTTGCTTGTACCCTAACTTCGATGCCAACTCTTCCATCATATGATTCTGAAAGTGCGAGCCATGGTCAGTGACAAGCTCTTTTAGAATCCCAAACCAAGTAATAATCTAGTTGAATACGAAGTGCATGGCTATCTCACCATCAGATTTAACCATAGGCATAGCCTCAGCCCATTTCGTGAAGTAATCAACACCCACTATGATATGATGATGCCCCCCAGCTAAAGCTGGGTTGCAATTTATAAAATCAAGCCCCCACTTAGTGAAGGGACCGGCGATGATGATGGGATGTAACGGGGCAGGTTTTGAGCGCATATTACGTGCAAACACCTGGCAAGGGTGGCATCTCTTGACTGCATCAACACAATCCTTAAAGATCGACGGCTAGAAATAACCCGCTCTTAAGATTTTTTGGGCTATAGAAAGCCCAGATAAATGACCACCACACTCCCCTCCATGGCAATCATTCAGCACTACCTCAACCTCATCGTGAGTTAAACAACTACATAAAACAGAATCTACCCCACGGCGGTATAAAGTGTTATCCTCTATGAGGTAATTCTTAGACACGTGATGTAATCATCGTCGTTCATCCTATGAGAGGTGAGTGGGGACCTTCAATTTTTGTAGATATATAATTATATCCCCATACCATGGGTCTAAGGTTGAGATTAAGAATATGTGCTCATCGATAAACGTATCTTCACAAACCAACTCCTCAGCCTCGCTTGGGAAATCCAATATAAGCTCTGCAAAAATTAACGACTTCTTCAATTTTGCTGAAACAAACTCGAGATCGAATTCTTGTAGGATGACAATCCATTTATTATATTTTCCCCCAATCGTCCTTCGAGTGAGGATGAATTGAAACGGATTGACATGGGATACAACCAAGGTCTGGCGAAGGAGAATATAATGTCTCAACCGTTGAACTACATGTATGGTAGCTAAGGAAAGCTTCTCAACATTAGAATAACGAATCTCCACGTTAATAAGATTCCGGCTTAGATAGTATATGACATGCTCTTGGAGCTCCTCATCCTCTTGAACCAAAACCTTCCCAATCGTCTCCATGGACGTGACCACATAAAGTAGAAAATCGCGGCTATAGTCTGGGGGACTAATCACCAGGGCCAATGCTAGGGCTCATTTGAGTGTATCAAAGGACTCCTGGGCTCTCTCATCCCAACAAAAGGTGGTGTCCTTCTTCAAAAGACGCATGAAGCCTCTAGTCAAATTGGCAAAATTAACAACGAATCTTCGTAAGAAGTTTGCCATGCCTTGCAAACATTGAAGATGACAAATATTTTTCAGGGGAGACAACTGAAGTATTGCCTCAACCTTCAAAGGATCGACTCTTATACCCTCTTTAGAAATGATGAATCCTAATAAGCGACCTGACTTCACACAAAAAGATGCACTTGTGAGGATTTAACCTGACCAAATAATGGCGGCACCTTTTGAATACCAATCTCAAATGATAGGAATGATGCATTCTCATATGAGAATGAGCAGCAAGGTCATCCAAAAATACTTCGATAATCAATTTGAGATCATGGAAAATCAAGGTCATTGCCCGCTGAAAAGTAGCTCCGACATTTTTAAGGCCAAAAGGCATTTTTCGATATGCAAAAGTTCCCCAAGGACAAATCAATGCAGTCTTATGTTGGTCCTCAGGCTTAATTTGTATCTGATTATATCCGGAAAAGCCGTCCATGAAGGAAAAAACCTCGCTACCCACACACTCATCCAAAATCTGATCAATAAATGGTGTGGGGAAATTGTCCTTAGGACAAGCATGATTCAAATCACGGAAATCAGTACATATGCGGATCGCTCCCTGCTTCTTGTCCCATGGAACGGGGTTTGAAACCCACTCCATCAAGGGAATGGGATAGATAAAACCGGCTTTCAATAGTTTCTCTATCTCTGCCTTAATCGCGAGTGCTTTCCTAGGATTCACCGCACGCAAACGTTGTTGAACAGGATTAGCATTGGGATAAGTCTTAATCTTGTGTTCGACAATGCAAGGGTTGATACCTAGCATTTCATTGTAATACCAAGCAAAGATGTCACAAAATTCTTTAAACAGCTCGGTGTATTCTAGAATCTCAGCATGGGAACATTCTGCCCCAATATAGACATTCTCTATCCTGCCAGGGTCGCAAGAGATATTGATAGGAATCATTGGAGATATATTTTCCATGTTTCCATCAGCTATCGGACCAAGAGAGCTTAATGGAACCATGGGATTACCAATCCTCTTGCTAAGAACCTCCCTAAAGTCCTCACGCTCCAAGCGGTCAAGCTCGGGAATAAAGTAAGATCTATGATGGAGCTCTTCCCATGGTGGCTCAACTCTAGACATGACTTCAATAATCACTTCGTCTGAAGGAAAAACACTATCAAGGTAGTCATGTGCGTGAGAATACTGTACTGCCCATGCAAGAAGCACATAGGGGTCCTCCTCCTTCGTCTGTGAAGAGAAAGGACTAGGCTCTGCAACACACTCAAGATTAGCTTGATAAGCTACCATAGTTGTAGGAAACGACACGTCCATCACGATGGGCTCACTCGAAGTGCTCAGTGTAGGAAGAATCTAAGGATATTCCATATGACTCGTGCAAAAAGACACCGATCTCATACATGCCCACACCCACACTCCAAGTTGCCGGCTAAGAGTGCTCTACGATTAGGATCGAATCTCCTGAAGATGCGGTAACTGACGGATTCTTGAGTGACGTTTGATCAATCATAACTATCTTCCCGTTGAATGGAAATCACACAACGTGAAATAGGGAAGAAGCTACGGCTTGCATACTGTACATCCAATTCCTACCCAGCAAGAGATTGTAGTCAAGGGGTGCATCAACCACCTCAACCTCTATTGCAATGGTCTTCCCTCCCAAACAGACTTTAAGGGAAGGGAGAATCCCGTGCGTCCTAAACGATCTCCCATCGAACGCAGTTAACATGGTCACTGAATTAGACAACTCAGGGGAACCTAAACCCTTCCAACACAATAAATTCATCATAGAAGCAGCAACTCCTTCGTCAATCACAATGCGCTTAACGGTCATGTTAAGACATTCTACATGAATCAAAAGAGACACATAGTAAGGAAAGCAAGGCTAAAGTCCTACAGTTTCAAATTTAATCATCGAGGAAGAATTATCATCATTCACACCAAGGGCAGAAATCAAACCCTTCCTTTGCGAAGGACAACTTTGAAGCATTTTCAGTGCAGACATCGCACAAGGGGTGTGGCCCAAATCCTCAACAACTGAATAGTTCTAGGTGGCTCAAGCATTAGGATTATGCCCCAAACGCTTAAGGAATCCCTTAGGAATGTGAGGTGCAGCTTCAAGTTTGTCCACAAGGTTTTCAATACGCAAAGGAGTCCCTGGTGGATCAGGCTCCTTTCCTGGGTTGGGTTGTGACGAACCATAGTCCTTCGCACAGGTCACAAATTTCACAGCACAAACCATGTTAATGCAACCACGACCACTACCCTCCGGCGGATATTGATCACCACCAAACTGATCATGGGTCCTCGAGTTCATATTTTGATTGTGAGGTAAAGGGTTAGTTAGCATAGCTGGGCCCTGTGCCAAGAATCTCAAGGCTTCATCGATACGAGGGCACAAGTAAGTGAGGTGATTGTCCTTACACAACTTGCAAGGGAATTTAACCTTATGTTTAGCTTACTTGTCCCCCCCAGCATCACGGGCATTCTTTCCATTATTATCATTCTCATTCATATTCCCACCCTTACGATTATTCTTACCCTTATTTTTATTCCGTCCGGGCTACCGGTTACCCTTCTGGTCTGACGATCGCACTAAAAGCACACTCGCGATTTAGGCAGGCTGAGACAAAGCCGTGGCTTGTCCCAAAGCAGATTGGTCGAGTGACAATTGACTAACTTGTTTTGCAACTGAATCTATGGGTTTAGCACTCACACAACCCACAATGCCATCGGCATGTGGTCCAAGTTTAACTTTAGGGTCGAAAATAGAACGCGGGGCATTGGGAATGATCTCATATAACAAACCGGACTGAGCATAAATTAGATCCAGTTCCTGCGCCCTAAAAATGGCTTGTTCCTCATTTTGGACTCTGGATGTAGACACATCCTTCGCTATATATGGAAATGATGACTTAAGGAACCATTCGAGGAGGAATTCCAGCGGTATAAAGGCTTTAATCAACCTCTTCCTTCTACGCCACTCTTGGATATGATCCAAGATATGTGTGGCTTTATCCTTCTAAAATGTCGACAAGAGTTCAGTACCAACGTCATAACGCACTAGTAGCTAGAAGTGGTTAAGAAAAGTCATCGCTAGGTCATCGAACAAAGTGAATGCCCCCCTAGGTAGCTCTATATACCATTTCATGGTAGGCCCTGTAAGGGTGCATTGAAATAGTCTCAAACGGATTGAGTCCTGATGTAAGGAATTCAAAGAGCACCATAGGTGAAAGGTAGTAACATGTTCACTCAGATCCTCTCCCGGTTTGCCCTCGAATTTGGGTATGTCCGAGGGAAGCTTAGTAGGGACAACTAGCCAAGCCGGGTCATGAGCTACAGGATCGTTCACCAATATCGACAAGTCAGGAAGACTCAGCATTGCGAGGAAAGGGAGCCTAGGATGATGAGGTCGATGGACCGCTCCCTGATAGTTCTGATTCGCATAGGTCTGATTACCACCATGGCCTTGGCCATAGTGCCCTCCTCCTATTTGACCCATATAGGGTGGCATGGAAGAACCATAGTGTGGTGTACCTTGACTATTCAGAGCTACAAAGCTGTAATTTGGAGAGTAAGCAGGTTGTTGATACCCGCCCCCATAAGGTGAAGAACCTTGTCCATACTACGTCCCATAATAAGTTCTACAATTCATCGCATGTGATGTCCCATGAGACACTCAATAAGTAGAAATATACACTCCGAAAGTAGGAATATACATACCAAAAGTAGGAATATATGCTCCGGAAGTAGTAACATGACCTCTAGAAGTATGAACATAACCTCCCGAATCAATGGGCGGTATGTAAACTTGAGACACAACTGGCCTAGTAACCGCAGTACAGACATGACTCGTAGCAATGTTCTGGCCCGAAGGACCACGTGAATGAGGTGGAGGGTGAACATTCGAAGAAATAGGGACAGAGGATGGAGGGACTTGAGTAATTATGTATGTGTTATTCCCTATAGTCACTCGTCTCGGATCTGGTATCCTAATAGGATCACTAACCCTAGAACTAGGAGGAATATGTGATGTAGCTTCCACGGCCAGGATGGAAGGTGCAATGTGACTTGTGCTCCCAAACCTCCCCGTATGGTAAGGAATGAGAGTGCCCCCAGGAATAGTGCTAGGCTCAAACTCAGGTTCGACATGAAATGCCAAATCATGTGTAGGAAAACCAAACATACCATAACTACCATAATTAGTGCTCGCGAGTTCGAAATGAGTCTCATCATCTTCCGGCATTCCATATTGGTGATGCGTCAGTGGGGAATCCACCCTAGAGTAAGTAGGTCTATCATGAAAAGTACCTTTCTCAGAAATCATAGGACCTAACTCAGTCAAGTTAGGTGAAGGATCATAGTTAGGAGTAAACTCCCCATCTTCCACATGAATGGGAGAAGGTGGTTTAGGAATACCTTCAACGTCGTCTCCCATGGTGTGTGAATCAATGTGTGAAGTAGTCCACCTGGACTGTCTATTTCTCTCTCCCAAAGGAGGAGGAGATGTATAAGTTGGAAGTCCTGCTAAACGACGAGAACAGTGAGGAACCGCACTCGAATCCACAATTACTCAAAAAATATAAAAGACTCTCTATCTACGCAAACCCTAGGCAAACTAACGTGCACAGAGCAATCACCAATAAAATCTAAATCCAACCACAAGCAATCAAAGGTAGGATAAGTGAGCTCCCAAATGAAGCAGGTATGTCTCGCCTAGGAGAGGCTTGAGATTCCCAAACACAACAAGCGGAGGTACGCAACCAATTATTGTGGCCCTCAGCTTCAACGCATAAAGCGATTGTGCTGTCCAACCCCAAACTGGCTGGGACATCCGCAAAATAACCCCTGCAAAGTACCCCCTTGATATCCTAGGTAAGGCCACTAAGGTCACCTCAATATAATCAATGCTCAGGAAAACAATCGCAGGCGGGATTGACCATATGGGCAGGGTAGCAAAGCCCGAAACTCTCGAAAGAGCCCCCAAATACGAATACAATCATGGAAACATCTCCGGTGCTACTCAGTTATGACTAGGGGTCATCCCAATCAATAACCTCTCACACTGCCTCGTGCTTAACTCCCTTTTGAGAGGAGGATCCTGAGAAACACTGGTTATACCAAGGAATTTCACACACTCACCTGGACATATACATACATGCTGTTGTTTAGTGGTCTTGGAGAATTGACTCACAATGAACTATTCCAAGACCCTAAAACCTAAGCTTGTTGGTGAACCCTATCAAATAAAATAGTGTAGCTCATTTTAATTAAGCATTTATTTTAATTGTCTTTATTACTCAAAAGAGGGATATGGCCGTGCAACTAATGGCGTTATGACACAACATGAAGTAAAATGCACACCTAACAATCAATGCAAATGCATTGTGTCCATGAAAAACAGGGTATGCTACTACGTGAAATGCATAATTCTCTTCAAATGATAAATGCAAACTTTCCTATATGAAATTCTGACTAATACTCCAAAGCAAATCTAGTGTAAG
>LPNX011042019.1:943096-987711 GCA_001517045.1 Pseudotsuga menziesii | reverse complement strand
GTCGAATTGGGCCTTCTGTATTTTGGTCCGTTCTCGATTTTGTGGATTTTCGCTATTTTCTCTGAAGGCTTAGAGTTTCTGTTATGATTTCGGAGGCGGAATTTGTTTATTCTACTTCGTGCAATCTGATCTGGTTGAAGGTTTGCTGGTTTAAGTTCGATTAAGAAGATATTTCTTAAGGACTAGAGATTGAAGGTTTGCCGGTTTAAGTTCGATTAAGAAGATATTTCGTAAGGACTAGAGAAGGAAAACGATGAAGCTTGACGGGTTTTTGTCCATTTTCTGTTAGAAACTCGCGAGGTCGTTGTTTATGCAGTCAAGGACGGAAAAAAGGCTAAGGCATTTGATTGAGATGAGATGAATACCTCAAAATGCGGAGTGAGATGAATACCTCAAAATGCGGAGCGATCAGAGAATTTTGGTCGGAATGAGTGAATACATAGCCATGTTCTTTAAGAGAATTAGTCTGGAACGAAGACAAGAGGCAGTCTGGTGGATTTCTTAGATGGTTAATCACTTCAGCATCACGTCTTTACTGGTCCTTTTCTTATGTACAGCTTTATTATTGGTTCTTCCCATAATAATGCCGCCTCTGCCGCCTCCACCGTTCATACTATTGCTAATACCTGTCGGCATATTCACGATGCTCATGTTTTTGGCTCTGCTGCCTTCACGGATCACCATAGCTTGTATCAGTTGATCTTAAAACAGGTATGTGAAAGAGCAGGAATTCATTGTCATACACATTAACATGTTTTTGTTTAACGTCCAGCAAACCGATTCTTATAAAGAAATACCGCAAGGCAATCAAGAAGTGACGTGTTGGTTTTATGAAATTTCAAAGTGAGTACCTATTTCTCTGTCTCGATCGGTATAGCTAC
The DNA here is from genome assembly GCA_001517045.1 of Pseudotsuga menziesii. Classification (NCBI taxonomy): domain Eukaryota; kingdom Viridiplantae; phylum Streptophyta; class Pinopsida; order Pinales; family Pinaceae; genus Pseudotsuga; species Pseudotsuga menziesii. Next base: position 986,830 of record LPNX011042019.1, on the reverse strand, counting down.
AAGTTATTTTTATCACAGATTTGATATCTCGGTCGCTATACAGCTAACATTCTATTTTGTCCCAGATTAGATTTGATTTGATATAGGTTAAATGAAGTATGGGATAGATTAAGGGAATTTGATCTCTATGTTCAAAGATCTATTTTTATTGATAGCCTACACATTTTGATATTTAAATTAATATACTTTTCATATTTTTTTGTGTGTATAAGCTTTTATAAGGAATGAGAGAAAATCTTTTTTGTGTCGGTGGTTTAGGATGGTTTGTATACTTTTCATATTTTTTTATGTAGAAGCTTTTATAAGGGATGAGAAAAACTTTTTTGTGTCAATGATAGGGTGGTTTAGGATGGTTTGTATACTTTTCATTTTTTTTTATGTATAAGCTTTTATAAGGGATGAGAAAAACTTTTTTGTGTCAATGATAGGGTGGTTTAGGATGGTTTGTAGGTAGAGTTAGATGAATTTTATTTCATCTATTCAAATTCAATTTTTTTGTGTCAATGATAGGGTGGTTTAGGATGGTTTGTATACTTTTCATTTTTTTATGTATAAGCTTTTATAAGGGATGAGAAAAACTTTTTTGTGTCAATGATAGGGTGGTTTAGGATGGTTTGTAGGTAGAGTTAGATGAATTTTATTTCATCTATTCAAATTCAATTCATTATGTATTGATAAAGGAAAAAAAATTAAAGAAAAGATTAATTAAAACTAGATGGATTTCATTTCATTTACTCGAGTTCAGTTTTATGTTGACAAAAAAGAAAAAAAATTAATCCATTATTAACAATTTGGCTTACTCCAAATGTATATTGTAAACTGGTTGACTTGAAAATAAATATAAAACAAAAATTAGAGTGGAATCTCACTTGGAGCTTGGTCATGTTTGCCCTTTTGGGCTGGCACGTCAGCATCTCTGAAACATAAGCGTGCCAGCATTTGCAAATCAAGATATCTCTATGTCACTTAACCTATTCACCTAATATACCTCTCACTGTTGCTGTCACATATTTCAATTTTCTTTTCCCCGAGTAGGTCACAGCACCTTGTTTGTGTATTAAATTCCGTGAACATGGTGTTTCTGGTCTGTTTTGGAAATTTTATTCTGGTAACGAAAATAAAAATATATCATAATCAAATCCCAAAATATACCATATGGTAGAAGCCTGAAACTCTGAGCTTTATCAGTTGCTCTCGATGGTTTTAAGGCTTTCATGCACACCGAAATAATCTCGTATAAAGTTTGTGACTTTCCATAAATTGACGAAATTTGAGATCGTTTAGGTGAAAAGTGAGGAGTCTACCCTTTACAGTCTTGAAGATATTCCTCCGTCATCCAACCGTAGAAGTTTTTATATATTCGCCCAGCATAGTATTTCTGTCAGGAACATGATAAAAGGGCATTGGGAATTGGGACCTCCAATTATTGTATGGCACATGACCTCTATCTGTTTATATGAATTGTATCGCTTTTTTTATAGCTTTTTATGTTGTTGTGGGATTTTGTATGAACTGTAACAGAAAGCAATGGTATTGAGTCTGAATGTTGAACAATTACAATGCGGAAAAATAAGTTAGTATTATTTATAATTTATATTGTTAAAATAGTGTTATTATTATTACTTATAATTTTGTGGCGTTAAGATGGTGATATTAGCACTAATGAAAACTATGTTTTTATTCATGTATATTAATAGATGCCATGTTGACAAGTGTCTTAAAATGATGTTAATAATTATTTGTCACATGGACATGTATGACTTATTTATGATCATTTTCACCATAAATACAACTATTTTACAAATGGTTATTTTGTAAATAATTTGATTTAATTATTTATAATATTTTCATTCAAATAAATGATTGAAGACTAATTTATGAGTGTTTTCAACACAATCCCAATAAATTTAATTTCTTATATTTACACTATTTAAACAAATAGGTTTGTTCAATTCAATTCAATTATTCATTTTTAATACTATTTAAAAAATAAATACTTGGTACTCTCTTAGTATTGACAAACAATAAAATAACCATTTTTTAATTAATAATATTATAAAGTAGCAATAAAAATGATTTAAATTGAAATTTTATTATTTAATTGATTTTTTTTTTGAGCTTATTAAATTTGTTGATGAACATAGTATCATTATTAAGTTTTAATAACTAACTTAAGTCCAGTTTTAGGACCACAAGTTATCCTCATTGTTGGGCCTAAGGAAAGGAAAGCATAATTCATTCATAGTTCTGCCTAAATATAGAGAAGAACTAAAGAAGAAGAGAAAGGAGTTGCGACAGAGGCAACTACAACAAAGAAGAAGAGAAAGGAGCCGCGACAAAGGCAACACCGGCAAAAGGATGAAGAGTAAGAGAAGAAGGAAGAGTCATGACAAAAGGAAGAGCCGCGACAAAAGGAAGGGATGCGTCAAGGAGAGATGCGACGAAAGAACAGTACTAGAAGGCATGCAAATGGCATAATGGTTGGAAAATGACAATATGACAAAACAACTAGAAAGGGACAGGCCATAAAGATTGTGGGTATGAATTCGGCTAGAACCGGCGGAACCCACACGTATGAAGATATTGTTGTAAGTCAAGCCGTTAGTGCCTATTATTAGGTGTCAATAGAATAGGAAAGACAACCTTTTGGCTAAGTATCAGAAGTCAGATGAGAAAGTGTCATTTAACAATTCTGTAACGAGTCTATAACAAATATCTAAATGCGTCTATAGAGAGAAGAACACAAGTTGTATGTAGGTTAGACTCTCGGTAGACTCTTGTAAGACTTTGGTTAGCTTCTGGACTGTTAGCTCCTGATTGTTGGTGGTAGTCTTTGATTGTTTTCTGTTAGAGGTAGATGAATGCATGCTGAGTTGAAGAATATGCAGCTGATTGCGTAGAAGTATAGGAGAGTTTGAGTCGATCCAGGATGAGTGCGAGTCGTTAGTAGAGTTGAGTAGGAATAGAGAATAGGAGAAGATCAGATAGCATGAGAGGAGAAAAGAGTATGTAAAGTAGAATAAGAAGATCCAAAGCAGAGTCTGTAGCTTAGTGCACAGAAGAAAGGTGCATATACTTCTCATCCCAGATGAAGAGCACCTTGTGGTTTTTTCTCGGATGGGTTTCCACGTTAACTTCTGTGTATTTGTGTGAATGATTGAATGTGTTGAGTTATCTGTAGAATTGTTATACAGTGGATGAATGTTTATACGTTGATCATCAATGAATGAATGTATATCAGTCATGTTGTTATCAGTTAAATACATTTCTTTTACACTTGGGATGGTGTTAGAATCGTTGCATAGGCATAAGATAAGTTAAAATCTAACTATTTATAGTAAGCATAAGTAATCCACCCTCAACCTTCGTTAAGCACCTTGGCATGTGACTGAGGTAACGTAAATCCCCCACCCAACTACGAAAACCTGGTTTTGGAAGTTACCTAATAAAGAATGAGAGATAGCTTGGGTGAGACTGCACCTACGTTGTAGGTGTTGCCGACTGGGATTTTCTCTGTCGAGCCGATATCTTGGGATTTGTTGCGCCAAACAGAAGGGACTGAACCTGGGTTGGGATCTTGAGAGGAGGCACAGACAGATAAAGGCCAAAAAATGGTTTCGTTATCGGGACCAGAATCATTTTGGTGAGGGATATGTTGTGTGAACCAATGAAACATGAGATCCAATATTGGGTGGATTTCAAAGCGTTAGAATTTACGTGAGAAGAAAGTAAGGGATCTCCGTGGAACCCAACATAGTGGTTGGGCTGGTACCTCTATACAGATATCCATGTAATTTTCTTTTCGAGTTTGCCATTGTCTTGCATAAGTGGTGTCTAAGTTGGCAGCCCAACAAAGAAATTTCCAAGGGGTAGAACTAAGGGAGTGGAATCCTTAGTTTATTGAATGACTAAAAAGAGTAAGAAACCATGTCTTAAGGGATGTATATTTTTGGATAGATAGTATCTTGGAGGGATACATTACTGAGTTTGTTGTTGATACAATAACCTCATATAGCAAGGAAGAGCATGAATTTTTTCAAGGACCACATGGTAGATATTTGTCATCTTTAAAATTATGGATAAAGATGCTTGTAAGTGAAAAAGGCATTCTATGAATCTGACAAGCTGAAGACTGTGTACAAAAGAGTGGGTATGTCGCAACAAAACTTTGCGAAAAATGAGGTAAACTAAGTTGAAATGTTTACAGGAGATAGTGGAACTGAACTAGAATTTGGTAGTTTAAGAAGCGGAAGAAGATTTAGATCCAAAAAGAGAAGAAAGAATCTCAAAGAAAGAGAAGGTTGCAGTACAACCAGACAAGAAGTAGACTACGAGCTTATGTCACACGACAACGAAGGACCTTGCGACGAAGAAGAAGAATACCAGTTGATATTTGAAAGAGACAAAGAATCAAAAGAGTCGACTGAAGGTTCGGTTTCGGGATGTGGGAACAACACACCTGCATCGCTGCGTGCATCGCCAACGGTAATATCTAGAGACTTATCTACAAGTACACATGTAAATACAAGTAGCACTAACGCTATCAATAGCATACAAGGGATTCCATCTAGCCAAACTTTTGTTCCCAACATGCCAACATTTAATACAATGGCTGGTGTTGATATTAAATTACCGATATTCAATGGAAATGGGTTGGAAGACTTAGAACAACATTGGTTTCTTTGTGAAGTCATTTGGACTGTGCGACAAATCCAAGATGAAAACATAAAGGGAGAAGAAATGATCACAACTCTGCGAGGTTGTGTGCTCGACTGGTACATGAAATTCTCCATAGTGCCAGTAGGAGTTTCCCAAAAAACGCTTGACCAAATGCGAGTGGGCATGATACATGAGTTCATGAAGCCAAAGTATGACTCGCAGTGCATTTCTGAGATCAAATAAATTAAGCAGCTACCTATAGAATCATTTGGGACTTTGATTAGAGATTCAAGACATTAATGGCTAAAGTAAGCTTCCAAATGTCGGATGTGCAACATAAGGAATGGTTCATTGTCACCTTGTTACCGCACATCCAGATACCATTGATGGAACAGAAGCTTGTGTCATAGAAAAAATATCTTGAAATAGAAATGAAGCTAGAATTCTCGTTGATTGGAGAAATTGGCACAGGGATGATGCAAATTTAGTTACAGCTGACCAACCTTACGTTTCAAGTCCAAGATATTAAGAAGGGAAAATAAGTTCAAGATGAACTATGGTGTACAATATGTAGGACAGATGGACACCATAAAGACAATTTCCTGATGCTCATGAATTACGTCATAGGGGGAGCGCTAAACTCAATAAATACCCAAGGGATGCCCTGGTGTAGGATATGTCAGACTAGGGGCCACAAGTTCAAAGAATCTATGTACTTATAGAATATTGTAAGTACCCTGGCTAGTATGTATTGTAAGTTTTGAAGATCAATAGGACATGATGAGAAATACGGCAGAGCACTTTATCTACTACAGGAAAAGAGAGCGCATCCCTAATACCATCCTGCTTAATATCCACCACTGCAATACTCTCATCCATAGTATCAACAGAACCAGTAGCCACCATAACAACAATACCCTCAGCAAAGGGGGGGTGGAAATTTCGGAGGCCGAGGAAAACAACAAGGAGGACGAGGATTTGGTCAAGGAAGAGGCCAAGTCATATGTTATAATTGTGGGCATCCAGGACACTTTTCTTGATATTGTCAAATTCCTGTGAAAACATGTACATATTATAAATCATTCGATCACATTGTTGAACAATGTCTGCAGTTAATTGTGAAATGGCAAGCTTGAACTGTTGGAAATCCCAAACCTGTGTAGAATCAGAATACGAACCACAACAAGAATATCCAAATGATCTCTACTGATCCGAGAAAACTTAATATCGTTGTTTTTACAAGAGGAGGTGTTGCAACAGGAGAAGACCAGAACACACAACATGGAAAACCGTAGGTGTGCCCTGCGGCACAAAAGAATCCCTGTTAAATGTACATAAGGAGAAGGAAATCTTCTTGGATGTATGACCAGAGTTTTTTGAAGCCAATCAACCATCGACATTTGGACAAGTAAATACTATGCATGAAAGATTTTAACATCTACTCCAGAAGCATCCAATAAAAAATGTTAGTAAGCTCAAAGAATTTTTAAAAGTTGTTTAGCACTAATCAATGATAGAGTTGTTGTCGCATAATTGACAAAACTCATAGAGGAAACCATAGAAGACCCGCAACCTAAAAAAAGAGTAAACCATGTCAAGAGGAGATTAAAAATAGGTCGAGAACTGCGAATGACTATGCAGATAGGATATTATGATATGGATTATATCATATCATACCTCGGCTTTGATGTCAACATATTGATAAGACAAAATTGGGAGATCATGAAGAAGCCATGAATGGATTGGTATCCCATCCAGCTAAGACTTGTGAACCAGTCAAATATTATACCAATTGGTACACTAACTCAAGTACATGTTGAATTCAAAGTCTTAAGGACATATGCAGACTTCAAAGTAATCAACATTGTCGATGACACCAATCCTTATCCTGCACTTCTAGGAATCAAATGGGTGATAGAAAACCAAACCATCATTAATTTTATGAAATGAATCTTATCATTTGAAGATTCTTAAAAAAGGGTCATCGCGCCAATCAATCCACTCGAAGGGAAGAGATATGTGGATATATTCAATAGCGAAGACCAAGGCAATTACTTGGACCAACTATATAATGTCATATATTCAAGGGAATATTATATAAATCCAAATACTGATGGGAGGCTGAGTTGGTGGAGTGTAAGATCTTGCATGCCCGATTTAGGTGATGCCCTGGAAGATTGGCATAACAAAGTGCATGAGGCCTCCATGAGAAGATGTGCAAGAATCATAGGATTTGTATGACGTGTAGGAGATGAGGCAAGTGAGATGCCTACCTATGAAGGATTACCCAACCTTCCACCTTTTCTGATGTAGTTTGAAGAAAAAGTTACATAATCGCAATGACTTTCTGCTTTGGAATTTGTGTTGAAAGCTACACCCGCTAGATGGTGGGGTACACATAAACAATCTATCTCCGAATGGTCATCGTGTAGAAGATTAATGTAGATCAGGTTTGGAGAAGAGATCAGTTACACTGGTCATAAATATACAGGATTGACAAATCCTGCTGAGCATATTGAGCATTGTTACATGACATGACAAGAATATCCGTGACAAGAAAGGGTTCACCAGTTTGTACAAACTTTGGAGATGATACCAAGACACTAGTATACATCAGTAGATATACGAAGAGGAATTGTTGAATGGGAAGAATTAGCCATGAGCTTCACTCAGACATTTGAGTTCACAAGTGAACATCCAAAAGTTGATGTTGCGCTACAAATAATGAAGGAAAATATATTCGAAGAAAATATCGGTTGCGGCCACCAATTACCATCAATGTGGCACAACAGTCCACCATTGGATGGAGTGTTACAATGTTATAGGAGAACCGGATGATGATGATCTGTTTCATATAAACATACCAGAGTCAAAAGGTATGTGTGTGGTGGAAGGAACTTCCATTTATAGTGACCAGTTCCTCAGTCCACTCAAGATTAAGAAAATAAATATTGGCTCATCTGAGAATACAAAAATTGCCGATATTGGGAATTATTGGGACAAAGAGATGGTGGGGAAGATCAATTATTTATTGCATGAATTTCAGGATATGTTCCCTACTAAGTTTTCCAAGATGAAAAGAATAGTTGGTGACCTTGGGAAAATGAAGATACCCTTGAGGCCTGACACAAAACCGGTCAAGCAGTGACCATACAGATTAAATCCACGCTACAAAGAAAAAGTTAAAGATGAATTGGACCGAATGCTGGAAGCAGGTGTCATAGAAACTGTTGAAGATTTAGAGTGGATTAGTCCAATCGTAGCGCAGGACAAGAAGACCTCAGGTGTAGTAAGGATTTGTGTCAACTTGAGGAAGCTAAATGATGCTTGTTTGCATGATCTGTTTCTGACTCCATCTATAGATGAGGTGCTAGAGAATGTCACAGGACAAGAAATGTATTCTTTCACTGATGGATTTTTGGGCTGCCAGCATAATAGAATCACAAAGGAGGACCGACACAATACTACCTTTGCGACGGAGTGGGGTTATTTCTAGTACACAGTAATTCCATTTGGACTCAGGAATGTGCCTATAATTGTTTCTATAATTGTAGTTGTTTCTTTTAAAGATTTGATACATAAATTTATTGAAGTCTATTTTGATGACCGGATGGTATTTGGTCCTGTAAAAGACCATATTGAGAGCCTAAGAATGATGCTGAAAGTTGTCGCAAGTATCAAATTTCCTTAAATTTGAAGAAGTGTATATTTTGTGCACCTTTTGGAGCTCTGTTGGGCCATGTGGTCTGTTGTGAGAGAATTTTGGTTGATACAAGCAAGGTTGTGATCATCCTTGACTTACCACCACAAACCATAGTTAAACAGCTGAGAGAAACATTAGGACATATTGGATACTACATAAATTTTATCAAGGGATATGCGGAGGTGAATGCTCCAATGGAGAAACTGCTGAAAAAAAGACACTAAGTTTCATTGGAAAGAATACTATCAATGGAGTCTAGACAAGCTGAAGAACAAGATGGATACAACACCAATACTTGTATTTTTGACTTGGAAAAAAGAATTCCATGTTCATGATGATGCATCCTCTATTGCACTCGGCATGGTACTAATGCAGCCGAGTGAAGGAGTGATTGATCACTCCATTTATTTCTCTAGCAGAAAGTTATCAACTGCAGAGAAAAATTACACCACAACGGAGAGAGAAGGGTAAGTGATGGTGTATGCGCTGTAGAAATTTAGACATTATTTTTTGGGTGGAAATTTCAAGATGTACATTGACCATTCTACGCTGAAGTATTTGGTCAACAGGCTAGTGTTGGGGGGAAGATCTGGCGGTGCCTTCTTCTCTTCTAGGAATTTAATTTTGAGATAATTGTTAAACCGGGTAGATTGAATTTAGGACCAGACCATTTGTAAAGGAATGAAAGTGGAGAAGAACCTACTAGTTTGGAAGATAATATTCCTGATGCTCAATTTTTTTCCATAACCATGCTTGATGATCAATATAAGGATATCATCCAATTTCTGAGTACAGGGTATGCGCCAACTAAATTTAACACTATACAAAAGAAATAGTTAGTAGTGTGAGTCGCAAATTTCCAGTTGATTGCTGGACAACTGTATAAAATGGGCCCCGATGAGATACTCCAATAATGTGTTTTGGAGCACGAGTGCCCGGTGATATTAAGTGAAGTAAATGCTAGTATCGTAGGAGGACACAATGCAGGAAAAGTGATGGTGCAAAATATTTTGCAAGCAGGTCTATGGTGGTCCACCATGCATGCAGACGCTCGAGATTATTGTCGAAGCCATGATATCTGTCAAAGAACTGGGAAGCCACCCTGCAAAGATGAAATACCATTGGTACCACAAATTACAATCCATGCATTTGATAAATGGGTTGTTGAGTTTGTAGGACCTATTAGTCTGAAAGGAAAGTGCACAGGAGCACGCTATATTATCACTATGGATGACTACCTCACTAGATGGGCAGAAGAAATGCCAGTAAAGGATTGTACTGCTGCGACTGCTGCAAATTTTTTATTTGAAAATGTTGTCACAAGGTTTGGATGCCAAACAAATATAATCAATGACCAAGGTACACATTATGTAAATCGATTGATTGAATAATTCCAGATACAAAATAGAAGAACAAATCCTTATCATCCTCAAGTGAATGGAGCTCTTGAAGCATTTAACAAGATTATGGAAAATTCATTGACAAAGGTCTGCAATGCTCGAAGAGATGACTGGGATCAGAAGGTCTCTGCAGTGCTATGGGTATATCGCACAACATGTAAAAAGTTAATAGGTCAGACCCCATTTAGGTTCATGTATGGATAAGAAGATGTCATTCCTATGGAATATATTGTACCAAGTTTGGAGTTGTCGCAATCATAGAAATGACATACATCGATGTTGTGGATGAAAGTCTGCTTCAACTAATACACTTAGAGGAAGAACGTTTTGTTGCAAGATTTCACCAAAATGTTGAGGAAAAAAGGAAAAAATATGGCATGATAGACACATTAAGAGCAAGCATTTTGAAGTGGGTGGCCTTGTTCTTATGTATGAGAGTAAAATTTCCAAGCATCGAGGAAAGTTGAAAATACACTAGTTAGGACCATATGTGGTCAAGGAAATCACTAACAGAGGAGCAGTGAAGTTAGAAAATATAGACAGAACAAAGATTAGAGGGCTCATGAATGGGAGTCGGCTAAAACTATACTTCGATAGTTGTGAATAAAAAAGAAAGGAAAAGAGATGACCTAAAATGTATGCACAGACTGTTAGTCTACCGCAAAGAGAAGTAAAGTTATGTAGACTTGGAATTTGGCCAAGGTTAAAATTTTGAAGAGAAGACAAGTGTTCTGTCGCGAGATGGGAACCCTTTTGGGAAGGAAAAGACAAGTCACAAGGAAGTGTGACTAGAAGTGTAAGGGAAGGGAAATGCAAGTCGCAAGGAATGCGACTTGAGACTTTAAACTTGGAAAAAAGCTTGACCTTGCGAGACATTGGCAACTTCACGTTTATTGGCTTTATCCCACAGAAAAACAAATGATGTGACATTAGTAAGAGAATGAAGAAACTCATGTGAAGGATTCGCTGATAAAAACAATTGTCAGCCACTAAATTGGAAATATTGATAGAATTGGGTGATGTACTTTGTGATCACGTCTGCCATAAATGACGATAACTGCTCTTGAATTTTCCATCTAATCGACGACATGCTGAGGAGCTTCCTTAAATTATACAAATTGGAGGCCCATGAGGTTGAAAGGATGGATTCCTTTCTAATTGAATACCTACTTGTGTGAAGGAAAATTGCTGGAAGCTGTTGTTTCATATCACACTTTGCACCCACGCTCAGATTCATTATTCCTAGAGGAGAGTAGAGCGATTGATTGCAATTCAAGGAGCCGAAGACATTTCATGGTAATCTCAATATCAAGAGCTAGTGCCACTATGGAACCTAAAATTGGACCTGCATCACCTACACCTATTATGGAATATGCTGCATTTTATGTTCCACTAAAGAAGCAATCTTGCCTAGATGTTGGGCAAGTCCCACTTAGGCCATTAGGAAAATAGAGAGCTGATGAACCAATACTCTCACCAGCTTCAAATGGGAAGAATACAATGAATAAATAGAGAAAGGAAAAAGCAACCGAAACACCATTGGTTCCTAAAGAGAAGGAATACTTCGAAACCAGAAATTTCCTGCCACAATATATTCCAACAAGGAGTATAGTTGCGCCACGGGTCAAAATCCCAAGCAAAAATTGTGCTATGCTAGTAGCACCCAAACTTCCAAAAGGGATTAAAGTACTAGAGAATACCATGCCATGTTTGCATAGGTGATCCTTCAAGGATCACAATACAAATAAAATGAGAGCTCCAGATAGAAAAAAACTACATGAAAATGGAGAAGGAAATGCTTGAATCACCAAACCATTTTGTTGCAATGGAATAGGAGGAAGGAATGGAATAGTATGGCTTGTTGTCATTACTATTGATGCCACTCTTCGACCGAAGCACAAAAGTGAAAATTCATGTAAAGCAACTACTGCTAATATTTCATGGAGGATTCTTGTGGCTATACAAACCATACTCGGTTGATGTTGACCTAATTTCAGTAATTACGACCTCCCATGGGCTGGAGTAGACCCAATATCAATTTTGAAGAAGGAAAAAGACCCAAGTTTTATTGTGAAGGTTATGAATAAGTATGAAATGGTTAGGTCCAACAAAGGGTTCTTAATGTCATCGATTTATGACCCTGTTGTTTGGATGTCAGTAACGATATAATAATGCAAGTTGTTGCGAACATTGTGACCAAACCAATGTACCATGGGTGCAATAATGCTAGATGCAGTATGTGCAAAAGGAGTCCAGATAAATTGCTCACAATTTTTTCTAAAGTAACTGTTACAAGATGTCACCTCATCGCAGGAAGAAGGTAATAGTTTCCATTACTACCGGTTGTTAATTTTAATTTCATTCATTGTTTGGTCTGATCCGACAGACTACCGGCAAGTAGATTTACATGTTAGCTGCAGAGGAGCAATATACCAAAACCTCTGGTTCTCAACAGACAAGAGAAAGCAAACTTATTGTAACATTGAATCCTTTTGTACATAATGAATCCTTAAGTAATATAGTGAAGCACCTGTGAGACTTAATGATAACATTATTTCCCGCTTTCGAAAAATTATCAGATTTCAAATTGGCCCACACTATATTGACATACAACCATGAAAGGACCCACAACACCAATGGTTGGAGACACGATTTGTATTGACGGAAGAGGAATTTGAAACTATTATCAGCGATTGGCCAGAAGAATAGAACCTACCTGCACCAGAAGCTTAGGTAAGGGAGGAAGAGGTCAATCAGGACAAAAACCCCATGAAAGATAAACAGGGAAGGGAGTCAGACAAGAATGAGTTCAACTTGCCTCCTCTGGAAAAGCAAAAAGAACAGGGAGAACAAGAAGCAACAGAACAAAGGGAGCCTAAGCATAAGAAAAGGAAGGCTAATAAGCAATCCAATACCTTCTGCATGGATGAAAAAGAGTTCACAGCATTAGAAAAAGCACTACAAGAATATTCTTAAGCAAGTTTGCATGACCTTAGCAGGCGATAGACTGAGTTTACTATTCATATTACATAGCGACTGAATGAACTCGATAAAGCTGTTGAACATGTTAAAATCATAGTGGATCACATGCCCCACGTACCAGATTCACAGGATGAACCTGGTCCTTCTGAAGCATCATAACCCCAGCGGACAAAGACAGAACATCCAATCAAGGTAAAATATGCAGGAGAAGTATTGGATCTGTGAACCCTAGAGTCCAATGAAGTCACCAAAATTTTTGACCATGTAATCATGGATTTTTTCGTAGATGCAACTGGAAGAAGTGTATGCATTAAAAAAATATGCAGTCTTGGAAAGTAAAGTAAGAGAAAGTACCCTCAGAAAATAGGTGAAGAAATCCAAGAAGGACATTAAAAAAATAAAGGCAAAGTTGCAAAAGACCAAGTAAAAAGTAAAGGCAAGAGAAGAAAATAAGTTGAATCTTGAGAATATTGTAAACCTAGCTTATTCGAATATTGATGATACAGAAATCACACCATAAATGTAAGTAGAAGACAAGGTCATTTGACTTGGTAAGATAGCGACAAACATTAAGAAAAGGGTCACAAAACTTGAAGAATGTGTGAAACCAAGCACACCCCCGGAAGTGTTGGAGGAGCAAAGGGAAGCAACAAGTGAAGCTACGAAGAAGAAAATATATGTGCTAATGTTATCGACCAAGTCTCTCAAGCTTGGGAAGCATTAATGGATGATGCATAATCATAGAAACTTGCCAAAGAATTGACAACAGTGGAAGGAAATATTGCTCAGATAAGGAATGAAATGAAGAAGTTACCCTTAGCGCAAAAAATGACTAAGGCAACAGAAATGAGAAAATTGTAGCAGCAAGTAATAATGTTGCACACAAAAAAATAAAACAGGGCCAGGTGGTGGAAGAGATGCAATATGAAGTGGAAAAAGTTACGGGAATCCTTCAGTCTATACATCAGAAGCTGCGCAAAGAAGTGGCATCTAGAGAGAAGGTAATTCCGAAACACATGAGTTCCGAACTTGCGAAGCAAATGAAGAAGGTACAAGAATAAGTGTGACTAGAAGCAAAATGGGTGACGAAAATATTGGAATATTTTCGCTATAAAGTTGGCACTAGAAACGAAGTGTAGGAATGACTTAGAGTGGCTTGGGACGAGAAACAAGTGATTGTTGGGGGCCTGTTGTGCATAAGGAAAGGAACACATAATTTTGCCTAAGTATGGAGAATAACTAAAGAACATGAGAAACGAACTACGACATAGGCAGCGACAGGAAAGAAGAAGAGAAAGGAGTTGCGGCAGAGACAACACCAGAAGAAGGATGAAGTTTAAGAGAAGAAGGAATATCCGCAATAGAAGGAAGATGTGCAACAGAAGGAAGGGATGCGACAAGGAGAGATGCGATGAAAGAACAATACTAGAAGGTGTGTAAATGACATAACAACTAGAAAATGAAAATAAGACAAAAAAAATAGAAAGGGACAGGCGATAAATATCATGGGTACGAGTTCGACTAGAACTGGTGGAAGTCACACATATGAAGATATTGTTGTAAGTAGGGCCATTAGTGCCTATTATTAGGTGTCACTAGATTAAGAAAGGCAACATGTTGTTTAAGTATAGGAAGTCCACTAAGAAAGTGATAGTTAACAAGTCTGTAATGAGTCTGTAACAAATATGTAAACACGCCTATAAAGAGAAGAACCCAAGCTGTATGCAGGTTAGACTCTTGGTAGACTCTTGTAAGAATCTGGTTAGCTTCTAGACTGTTAGTTCCTAATTGTTGGTAGTAGTCTGCTAGAGGTAGATGAATGCATATTGAGTTGAATAATTTGCAGCTGAGTGTGCATAAATATAGGATAGGTTGAGTCGATCCAGGATGTGTGTGGGTCGTTAGTAGAGTTGAGTAGGAGGAGAGAAAATGAGAAGATCAGAGAGCATGAGAGGAGGAAAGATTCTGTAAAGTAGAAGAAGAAGATCCAGAGAAGAGCCTACATCTTAGTGCGCATACGAAAGGTGCATATATTTCTCATCCCAGATAAAGAGCACCTTGTGGTTTTTTCCCGTATGGGTTTCCACGTTAATTTCTTTGTATTTGTGTGAATGATTGAATGTGTTGATTTATCTGTAGAATTGTTACAGTGAATGAATGCTTATAATTTGACAATGAATGAATTAATATATATCAGTCATGTTGTTATCAATTAAATACATTTATGTTGCACTTGGGATGGTGTTAGAATCACTGCATAGGAATAAGCTAAGTTAAGATATAACTATTTATAGTAAGCAGAATTAATCCACCCTAGGTCGATATCTTGGGCTTTGTTGTGCCAAATAGAAGGGACTAAACCTAGGTCGAGATCCCAAGAGGAGGGACATATAGATAAAGGACAACACCCATTTATATTATATGGTGTTAATACGAGGATATTAGCACCACTTACACTATATGGTGTTAAAGTGGTGATAATATTTGTTAATCTTATTGGAAATGTCATGCCACATCATATATGATAATTAGACCATTATGATACTTTGACAAGTACAATAAGGTGGTGATAATTCCTTTGCACATTGACACTCACAAAAAAAATTAATTATGAGGGTTTGTACCAACCATAAAACGAATTCACAAGTAATTAGTTTTCTAAATAACCCAATTCAATGATTTATTTATTTTTATTTTATTAAATAAAACAAATATTTTTAATATCATTCTTTGCACCACACACACACACACACACGCGTGCACGCGCGCACACACACACACACACACACACACACACACACATTTGTATGTATGTATTAACAGTTTAAAATATATATATTTTTAAAAATAATTGATTCAACTATTTTTTCAACTTGAATTGATTCAATTCCTTATTTTTTATATTGTTGTCACTTCAAATAAATAAATACATGCATTTTACAAAATTATTATTGAAAGGTCATCAAAGATAATCAACTTTAATTTATTAAGATTATAAAGATGGTGATAAAAGTGTTTTGAATTAAAATTTGTTTGTTTGAATGATATTTTTTTATTAATAGTAATAATTAATTATCAAATTGTTTGACGGGTATTAATTCCATTAGGAAGATGAGAATTATGTAGGGTCTTGGGGCCCTTTACATGGTTGAGAGATGAAACTTCTACCTTAAGTCTTATTGGAATATTCTAAAGATATATCGCCAATAAAAGCACCTCAAACAACTATACATGGATTTGCGAGGGTATTCTTAGCCTATGTGTGTGGATATCAATACCATTATGAAAGTTTGATAAGTATAGATGGGACTAGAACTCATTTGCATAGTTAAGGAAGGAAACAAAGCCTTATACATGAAATTATGCTTTCAGGAGTTCAAGGATAATAGAGATGCAGATACCTCCAACCACAAGGAATGAATTCTTAAGGGGATCCTTACCCTTAGATTAGGGATATGGGTGGAACTTGCAAGGTTTTAAGGACCAGGTATGGGTCTTGGGTCCCTATATATGGACAATGGAGGAAACTTGAACTTTAGATCTCGACAGAACTATCTAGGAATCTATGGCCAAGAAAGACACTACTAATGACTATACAAGACCATTTGAGGGTATCCTTGACATATGGATTGAGATAACAATTCCATTAGGAGGAATTGAGCAATAGACATGGGTCTCGATGACTTTGACATTGTCAATGGAGGAAACTTAGGCCTTAGGCCCTAAAGGAAAATTCTAAACACCCAAGGCCTGTATTAATTGATTGAATCACCACACATCACCTATTGAGGGAATCTTCCACCTCTTAGTGGGGATATTAATTGCATTAGAAGGCGTTGAATAATAGATATGGGTATCATTATTATGAACATGTTCTAAAAATACAATATTGAATTTACACCCTAAAAGAAACTTTTATGCATGGGGGGTCAAGCACAACACCTCAACCCACCCCAAATGAACTCATAAAGATACTCTTAATCTAATAATGGGATGTTGATGACATTAAGAAGTTGCTCAATATTATGTATGGGTATTGGATATGAGAGAAAGGTTGGGGAGAAAACCTAAAACTTAGGACATAAAGAAAGCATCTAGTTATCTAAGGCTTAAAGCAACAACGTAACATCTCTTAAGGGCACGAATTCTGCATTTCACATTTGATACAGTCGGGAACTGGAATTTGTAATCATAACACATTTATCAACAATATAACTCGCAACTACAGACTTTTGTATTCAGATGTCGGGAGTCAGAAGTCAGCATCACATGGAAACCTTGGACAATTTACCTCTTGACTTCTACATTTCAGCATTGACACATTTCCTTCTTGATGTCAGCACACCATGTCCTCGACCTTAGGAGTAAGAAGTCAACACTCCTCAACAACTTTTAGCAAATTCACTTCCGAATTTCACATTTTAACTTGACAACTTGAATTCCTGATGTTGACACACCGCATCCCTGATGTTGAGAGTTAGAAGTCAACATGCTGCAACAACTTTTAGCAATTTTACTTCCAACTTCTGCATTTTGACATTGACACTTTACCTTCCCGATGTAAGTAAAAAGTCGGCACGACGAATCAACTTGTAACATTTTACCTTTCGACTTTCACCTTTCAACATAGACACACCATCTCTTGGACATTGAGAGTCATAATTCGACAATGACTCCTTCTCTCAATGATCGATGACTCTAGTTAAACCCAATGCAGAGATCGACAACCAAGATTTCTCTAATCTTCACAGGAAAACACTTAGTTGATTTTTCCATCTTTTTCCATGGCTTTTTCTCTACATATTCGACTATAGGAACTCTGTGGATTTATTATGATTTGGAGGTAAATTCATTCGCGTAGTCAAAAAGTGGATGAGGGGATTCGAGTGTTACATTCCAATGTAAATGATTATCACCAAACCTTTCCAAGAACATGATTAAACCATGATTGTAAGCTTTTGATATTCATGTTGTGACTGCATAAAGCATAAAGCATAAAGGCAATTGTAAATTCCCTCAACCATGCACAACATGGATTTAGATGGTTTATTTATGAAATTGGTATAGACATAAGAATAATAGGGTACATGCATCCATTCCATATGTTCCAATGCAATTTCACAAAGATACTCATCCCCAATGAAACATATTCAAACCTTGAATGTTCCTAAGGCTTAAACAAGCACAATGAAACATACACAACAAAATGTATACAGAAATATAAATCCATTCATTCCCAATTTATCATGTTATACAATAAGGGACTCATACTTCCTTTGTCCTTATTACACCTTCACCAAGCTTACGTAACTTATGAAAATATCATTAGCAAGAACATACACGAATATCATTAATGTATCAATGCAATTGCATGCATATGCTGACATATGCATCAGAAACATAGTCACAAAATATCATGCATGATGATAACTCATTTCAAGCAATATATAGGCATCTCAATGAACAACTCAAGGTACCATTTCATTTCCATCAACCAGGAACTGTTAAGAATCCATCAAATAATAGTTATATATATTCATACAGAAGAATACTTATATTTTTAATTGTAAACCATCCCAACAATTATCTATGTGGCTGTAACGTTCCCCAACATTAGGTGTCTACTAATCCTATATTATTTCAGCACTCAGAGAACACCCCTAAGCTAAGATATTCCACCCACTAAGGAATCTCTCAGGCTCACTCACATCACTGCACGCTAACCCTTAGGCTAAGTCAATATCTAGTTGGGTTTATCAAGCCAATAGAAAGGTAATTAAAACTCTTCCAAACTAGTACGATCAACAATGAAACCATGGAATATAAATGGCTTCATCCAACAGTTGCACCTCCTTATATTCCACACAACGTTGATGAAATTTCCCTTCTTTGCCTCCCCAGTCCCTTGGGTGTTTCCTTCCCTCAATTACTGTCCTCGGTAGGTATAGAAGGTCCAAAATACTGTATATATATTTACTCCATGACCTTCCTAATTCGCATAATTCATATTTTCTTAGACACATAGGGTCATGGTGGAATTCACATAGGGATCTCATCTTCCTTCCTTGCAACTAGAATATGCGAGCGAATGGAATGTAGATGTGTGAATGCACGAGGATGGGTTTCCCTTTTCCACGCAATCCCCCTGGGTTGAATTCCCATGTCGAGGGTTGGATTCACCACCAATCAATGACGTCTGCCTGGGGTAATTCCTCCCGCATTCATTAATCCTGTGTTGTCATATGCAGCTGCCCATTTCTCTTCATGGTTAAATGTCAATTTTGAGAATTAAATGAGGTGGTTTGTCCCATTTATGGCATATGGGTTCTCATCAATATTCTTTGCAACAAAGGGTCAATCCCATCACACCCTCACACCTCCCTAGTGGGTAACATAGTTCCCATCGTTCACGTTTCCCACATAGCTAGTCGCTTTGGACATTTTTATTAACATTATAAATATTTACATGTTCTTTACATCTTCCATGTCTTTCTAGAACATGGCATATCAAACCTAGATTACTTGCCTTTTAAACAACCCATTCACTAATGGGGCATTGGTATTGATCTTTGCATTAGGAATTATACATGGCACATACACAATATTTACATATCTAGCCAAAAATTTACATCAAGGATCAAAGTGACGACATTACAAATGCATTGGGGTGATCATATGAATCTATAACATGATAAACTATTATTGTAATGATTGCTTAATATAGTAGGTACATACTTATTATTGGCCCTAAGGGAACTTTTTCATTTTGATTAACTTCTCATCCACTAAGCAATGACCCTATATATATCTCTCTCTTCTAGCATACTACAAGAAGAGATCGACTAAAATCCTTTAACCTTAGTCCATGAAAGTTGGATTAGAATGATCCATATAGTTGTTCATTTGTTTTATCATGATCTTATTAGATTTTTCGGGTAAAATAATAACTGTGTGATTTGCATAGATAGTGCACAATAGCTATATGTTTGCACACTCATTGAGTTGAAAATTTAAAGTGAAGTTGTGAAGTTCAATACATATATTGCTTCAATTCTGTAGCCCGACATTTTTTTGGATCACTTTGTCTCTACCCTTTCTCTCTCTCCCAAAATAGTTTTAAGAATATATATATATATATATATATATATATAAGCTTGTTGATACTCATATCAAATTAGGATTTTTTTTGTAAGATGCACATAGTATATTATATCATTAAAAGAGGAACCAAATTACAATGATTTTTCTTGAAAAATCTTCAAGGTGTCTTGAGTAGGTGAAACCACCACCCCAGCCAAGCAAAAATGTTAACAGTTCTAAGAAGCATAAAGAAAAATATGGCCCTTCCAAAAGAGGGAAAACAAGCCTTAAAACATATGAAATTTTGAGAGTTTAAGTGCATCATTCAAAAATAAATCATCCAACCATTTAGCAGCTTATCTAAAAAAGATAACAAAAAAGATGAAAAACACAGAATTTTTTTGGACCAGAGAAACCTTGTCCAACATGAGCGTGCATCATTGGCAGAGTCAACTCCTTCTTCAATTATAGGGCAATATTTGTAGTCTAAACTTGGATAATTATCTCTCGGAGACTTCACTGGAAGGGGCTCCGTTTTGCACGGCATGACCAGGTCATCCATTTCCAGCTGATGAATCTTACAGGTAGGTTTCATGAGAGGCCTGTCCAATGTCAGAGTTTCCGCTCATCTTTCAATTTACGAAATTGGTGGCTTGCTTCATTGTCCTGTATGCTTCCGTTGTTCCATAGAAACACTATGAGAGGCATCTTCTGTGATCATTTCCTCTTCCAGGATGGACTTTGTTACTCCAACAACTTTGAACCTCTTTTCAAACAGTTTTTTCCCCCAATCTAAATTCTCTTCTAGATTATTCAAAATATCATGTTTAGGAAAACCGCCTTGGTGTTCCTTCACTGCAACTAAACTTCTTCTGCCAAGAGTCCCAACATATTCTTCACCATCGAGTAGTGGTTTATTTTTCCCATTGAACACGCAGAGGAAATTTTGGTGAGCCACAAAACCTACTTCCCAATTGTCTATCAAACCCTGCGTTGAATCAGAGACATAAATAATGTAGCCCCCCTCTAGATTTACCAAAACGTCAATGGCCCGAGGATGCATGCCCACTACTCCCACGCCTTGAATTTCCTCTCTGACGAGTTGCCATGGTGATTGATTCCCCACACTTAAGCTTCACACTCCTTCTGAATTCAAAGAACATGCAAATAATCTAGAACACTCGATACGACTCCATGTCTAGAATACCATGGACATAAATCCTCCTCAATACACATAGGAACATACCTTCCACCCTTCCTCCATGAATGTGTTCTATCCTGCTACACATCACTTCCATCATGCTTAGAGCCGTCACTCGAGGAGAAATTAAGAATGTCATTACCTTACCTAATACAATGTTAATATCACCCTCCTCCTAGTCCACGTGTTGGTACATGGTTTAGAGTCGGGCATGGTTACCACGTTCCCTCATGTGGATTCCACCCACATCTGGTGCACATAAAATTAGGTTATTATTTGATAAAATATTTAATTACAAACTTTAATCAACTATGCTCTCTTTCCCCCTCTCTCTCCCCTAGTAGCTATTTACTATTTTAAAATTATATTCATTGTCAAAATATCTTTAAGAACATGACACCAAAATATATACAAATATAATTCATTTGATACTTAAATAAAAATAGGATTATTGTTGGAGGGTAAATTCACTAGGCACTTCCCTTCATTTCGAGGATGGAACATAGGATAAACTAGATTCTTCATGGTTTAAGGCCTACACAACAATATACATACGAGGAGCTCAACATGTCACTTGCAGGAATTGATCTTGAGTGGTAATGATGGCCAAATCTAATTGACAATTTTCTAACTTAAATGTTATTATATTTAAAAAAAATATATATTATATTTTAATATTGATTTTCTACATATTTAAAAGAAATGATAACAATAATTTTTTTTTTTATCTTTTCTTTGCTATTTCATTTATATTTTATATTAAAAATATTTATTTAAATGTAAATCAAATGTACATTAACATAAAAATTGTAGAAACGATAACCATTAAATCAACTAATACACAATGTGAAATGAATATATGGTGAAATCAAAGGTCTAAAAGGTTTTTAATTTTGAAAATTGGTGAATATGAATTTTAATCAATAATAAATTTGATATTTTACAGTGGGTTTAATGGTTAAGAATATATGTATCTCATAAGAGGTTATATATTCAACTCTGAAGGGGATAGGATATCTACTTTGACTGTGACCTTAAAAATATATTATTATTATTATAAAAAGAGTTTTAAAACTTTAAATACTTTATTGTTCCAAAATTAATAACATCATATAAAAAATTAAGATTAATAAAAAAACATAGTTTTTTTAATTAATAATTTATAAAAAATTAAGATTAATAATATTTTTTCCTTTTATATTTTTTTAAATCTTTAAAATGATATATGCACGATACACACGAAGTCCATGGTAGTTTTATTTTGTCTTTTCCTTTACCATCCATCATAATATC
Source organism: Pseudotsuga menziesii (assembly GCA_001517045.1). NCBI lineage: Eukaryota > Viridiplantae > Streptophyta > Pinopsida > Pinales > Pinaceae > Pseudotsuga > Pseudotsuga menziesii. Next base: position 964,512 of record LPNX011042019.1, on the reverse strand, counting down.
TTAGATTGTGATGGTCCATCGTAAAACAAAGTCTATTGTACTTGAAGTGGATGCATATCTTTTTCTCCCTCACTTTACTTTGTAATTTAGTTGGGGATACATTGAAGTGGATGCATATCTTTTTCTCCCTTACTTTACTTTGTAATTTAGTTGGGGATACATTGAACCTTACAACATGTCCATATCATAATCACAAAGTTTGAAAGTTATCAATGACCTATCGAAGAAGCACCTTACAAAGGAAGAAATAATTTCCAATAACAAATACAAAAACGTAATTTTTATTTTTTAAATTGAGTGAAATGATATAGTTTTTTTTTTTAATATCACATTTCGAAAAACATGTTGTTGTTAGAATATTTTAATTCTATATATTATATATTCTATTTACAAAATAATAAATTTAGTAATTAAATTTTATGGTTAAATATTTAAAAATACCTAACATATGCCTATATGATTGCATAATATACCATAATTGTTTTATAGTGTATATTTTGGTATTTCATTAAATACAGTAAAAACATTATTTGAAAATATATATTAATAGTTTTAATGTTATTTTATTAAGTACTCTAAGAAGCGTCAATTTCAATTTTGTTTTTGAAGTGTTTTTTTAACAGGATTTTGACGGGATTCATGAAGAATTTCTTAAAATATAAAAAGTGTTATGGGATTTATAGGATATTTATGGCTGTTGAATCAATTTAGATATTTAGAATCATTATTTTGAATAAAACACATTTTTTTTTTTAAAGAATCACCAAATTCAAATAAAAATTAGATGGAAAGGAAAACTTGTTGTGCCTTTAGACTCATTCTTTTTTTAAGCTTATTTGCAACATATTTTTTTTAAACGAAATAATTAATAACTATGAAAGTATATATTTGTATTTAACATTGATTAATTGGTAAAAGAAAAAAAAATCATTGCTCTTAAATTGTCAATATTTATTTTGGGTTTATTATTCCAAATTTATATGATAAAAATCATAATCAATTTTATTATTCATAATATAGTTTAAAATTTTACTTTCTTAAAATGAATTTAATTTTAATTTCAATAGCAAACATAAATCACCATCATACAAAAAGAACTTGATATTTTGCATAATTTTAGCAATAAAGAGAAATTACCATCATACAAAAAAAAAATATTTTGCAAAAAATACTTTAGTATACGAGTTGATTAATTGTTCAATGATAAGTCGAACCCATCATGGTTTACCAAGATATAACTTCACCATATAGTTAATGTTATTAAACATTTCACATGAAATATTTGTAAAATATTTAAAAAAATACATTATTAGATACATTCTTAAAAGGGTATAGTCTATGTTGGCTCCTTTGTTTTTGGAGAGGATCGCAAGACGAAAGAAAAAAGGACCAAAGAAGGAAGTGTGAGGTAAAGGAGCCAGAGTTGTAGAAAAGATACTAACGACTGTAACCGTTTTGGACCTGGCCCCACAAGTATAAAAGGAATTAGAAGGAAGATAGAAGAAGGCATAACAGAGAGATGTGAAAGTTCAGAGCAGAGAAGCCGATGACAGAGATAATTAGATTCACAAAAAACCAATGTATCTGGGTTTTGGGTAGTCAAGTTTTTTTAGGTGTTTTCATATGTCATGATGGGTAATTCATGGTGATTGTAAGGCTGTAGAGCCATAATGTAATGAAGTTTATTTGTTGTAATAAAGAAAGATTTTTGGACCCCTAAAATTCTCTATGTTGAACTTGTCTGTCTTTTATGTGCTTACTCTTAATTTTCCATATGTATGATAATGCTGTGATGTTCCAAGATAAATAATTGCGATATCTTAGGATTAATGTTGTGATCTTAATGATAATGAAATTCCACAATCGTATCCTTATAGTTAACCAATCCATATCCAACACCAGTCTTGGTTGCTCTTCAGGTGAGACCTTCTTCTTTAGGGGATTGAAAATGCCAACACACTAGACTACATTGGCACCTTTGTTGGTGCATGCATAGAACCGAGTGTCAATTTTGCGCCAGCAAATCGTTCTATTGCTAGGACCTGTTTTTTTATGGGACACCGTTAATAGTATGGATGCTTATGTGACGACGAGTCAAATTCAACTATGGTGGGATACAAATATTCACAATTTCGCAACATAAGAAGTTTAACTATGAGGGTGGAAAATATCCAAGTTTAGAAAATATATTTTCTACGAAGGACCCCCACTAGACTAGTACAAAATCTCATGGGTTGAACTTCTAGTAACCCTAGAAGAATGGTTATGTAGACTTGCAGAAGCACCTGCATATAATAGCTAACAAAGAAGGACTATCCGATGGAATAAAAAAAGACCTAATTATATTAAATCACCTAGACTCATTATTGACCAGAGCTGTTGATTTTTTGGGTAGAAAGCATCCTCACTAGTTATATTCTAGAATTTGTAGCCGAAATCAATCAATCAACATATAAATATGAAGATGAACCCATAAGAGGATATAGGGGAAGAATTCTAAAATAAGTTCCACTATGGATTAAGACTTGAATGGTGGAATTCATGTTTCTTCATCTAGACTAGATTAGAGTGGAGGAGTAAAACCCTCGTGCACAGGGGGAAAAGATGAGGTGTTGTTACTACATTACAAAGGGTAGGAACTACCATAAATGGAGGAGGTTTAGAGTAAAGAATATACGGATGAACGAGAGGAAATGATGATGTAAATACATAAAAAATGGTGGAAAACGAATATGGGAAAAGAATGAATAATAAGAAAACAACTGGAAAAATAAATGCAGGATAGGGAAAGACTGAAGAAAATCAAAGAGAGTTATGTGATGAGGCAAAGGGAGGAACTGACTAGCTCCAAAATAAGGGCAAGAGGGATATAAGTTCTAGAGATATTATTAAGAGGAATCTTGGGAGAATTCCTAAGTGGAAAGAAGGACCTCAAAACTCATCCAACAAGTAGCATAAAACTGAATTAGTCACCAGAAACAACCTTGGACGTAGTTGCAGAATATCAACTATCAGGAGCTGTGGAAAATAGAAGTACCCCAAAAGGTGACCCCCCCCATTTTGTTACTAGAGTTTATATAGCTGAAGCTACGGCTTACTCTCATATTTATATGGGTGGGTGAATCCCAATTGACAGAGATACAAATCAATTACCACAATTATCCTAATACCTTAATATTTCTTTCATGGAGTTTGAGAAGGGGAGGAAGAAAGGAGAATACCCCTTGTAGCCTTGAAGTTTGACAAAGTTTCTTCATAGATGATATTTGAAGCCCTTTGAATCTCCTTTACACCTGCAAATATAACCACAAAACATCCTTCCTACTATGCTACCAAACAATATTTAAGAAATTAAAGCTAGATCTAGTTTCCTACCAATTCAAATTCAAAATAAAACTTGGATGGAAAACATTAAACAATAATTGGGGGGAAATTAAATTGATTCATATTATATGTAAATGGAGAAATGCTTACAATCCTTGAAGGTGGATTCCTTCTCCTTTTCCTAGTTTCACTCCTCTACCATCCATGGCCTTAATGCCCAAAATCTCTTGTAGTAGAAAATACTTCTTGCTTTAATTCTCCAGCGTGTATTTACTCTCACTTTCTGTCCTATAATATGGTCCCAAATGCCTCCTTTTATATCATTGGAATTGGTAATTCATGAATCAAACTTCATTGTGGGATAATACCTTTTTCCCAATTTTTGATTTGTTTCAGTAAAAACCCACATTCCATAGTTTTTCAGGATTTTGTATTATTAATCCATAATTTTAGGCACAATTAATGCATATGCCATGCATTTCTTTCCACTTTTTGGGTTTTAGGAGACCAAATTTTGGCCTTAAGTGGGTAATTCAATCATTGAACTTTGCCTCTTTAGGCTACCTTTGTCCTCACTCACTTCCTCTATTATGGAAGTAGTTGTCAGATAAGAGAGGACTGTCTATTACATGTACTTGAAATCTGTATTCATGTTGTGGGAAAATGATAAAGATGTACTTCTGACTGTCACAACTCAAGGGTTTTAATTTGATTGTTAAAAAATTACCCCTAATGTGTGAGGTTTGAAGCAGAGATAAGGGATAAAATACATTGTTTTATTCTAATACTGCTCATACTGATACTCTTTAGTGATAAAGGTAGGATGGAAAAGGAGTAGGATCATGGGCCTAGGAGTTGGAAAATCACCTGCAAGTCAAACAAGGAAATTTCTCAAATATACAATATCTTCCTAATGTGGGTATACCCATGCTAAACAATAAACAAGCATGGAAACAAAAGATACACAGTAGATCCATTTCAAAAGTAATTATCTAAAAAAAAGTATACATGCACTTTGATGAGTGCAAAATATCCAAGTCTTCATGGTACTTTGACATGGACGTAGTTTAATATTGTGCAACTCAGGAATTGCATCGATGAGTGATACAACTGTCTTTCCCAAGATCTTCAATACAAACCAATGATAGTACAAGTTTATATCATGCGAATATATGAGCTGATGTTGATCATAATAAAACACCATCTGATTAATGGTCATTGATGTATATCGATAACATATGCGAGGATACCCACTAATAATGATGATGGAATACAAGGTACTTGAGTACAAACTAACAACTATGAATAAATGTTCAAAGGTCGAACACTTGTAGAACCAAACAATCAGGATTCATTAATGTATACCCACTGTCATTTGTGAGGAAGCTTTCCGCTAATGACTACAAAATCCAAGGTAGTTTACGGGTTCCTAGATCCACTTCCTAGATGCACTTCCTAGATGATGATTTGGTGTCGATAGGAATAGATTCGTTAAAACGAGGGAATTAATGCATCCCACATCAACTAACACGAAAAAAAGATTAATAGTTTGATATAATTTGGTAGAGATACAAGGTCCAACATTGTATACTGACATAAGGAAGGATGACATGATTTTTCAGGAGTATTTGAGGAATGGACGACATGGTTTGACTTCCATTGAACACATAACACGGCGCATAATGGAAACTTGGAAACATAATACTTGAGTAACTAACAATTATGAATTTCATCAATTCCAGATGCATTTAAAGAAATCTCCATAGATGATGGGAAGGATAACCCATCGGTGGATATCTATTCAAATTATTGGCACAATTTCCCAAGGAAAATGTAAATGGTGTGTTGATAGTGGATACAAAATTTTGTGCAATATTCAAGGACGAAAAGGAGTGACTGTTTTCATTTTCTCCATGATGAACTATGAATAGATTCAATAACCTCGTTTTTGGATTTTTGTGTTTTTATTTTTATTTTTAGTGTTTTTTCATTTTTATCTCGAAAAAGAATTAAAAAATCTATAGTACATGGGAGGGAGTGATTGTTTCATGCGCACACTCCTATATTTCAAGGGCACAGGTCAGCCTGAGGAAAAGATGCATATTCCAAACAAGGGTTGGGCTAGTTGTGAACACTCTTACGGATGTTTCCTCCATACGTAGGCTATTTGAAGTAGGATTATGTGTCAATAGATGGTGAAATAGAATCAAGTAACTACAGTTATCCGCTATGGTATAATGTCTGAGTAGGAAAGGGGAAATGTTGTTTTATTTCATGCTAATTATTGTGAAAAATACCAAAGTAATAAATCACCATGAACCATGGTCTATCTTCAACTACCTGAATCAAATAGTTCAAACATGTTAAAGTCTCTAGCGTCCTATGAAAAGTAATCATAATCCAACTGTTTAGTCAGAATTAGGCTCAATATGTTCATTTAATATATGAAATATTAGAAATGAGTGTGCATTATTGTAGTATTCAAATGAATATAAAAATATAAGTAAAATACTCCCTTTTTTTCATTTATTATAGGGGGAACCTCCTTCAAGTATGCATTTTAGAATCCATAAATCACTATTAAATGATCATATAGTTGTAGTTGAGTCTTCATGATGGACTAAGAAGTCAAAACAATTCAGACGTGTTTTTGAATTTTCCATATATTTCAAAGTTTCATGTAATTTTTGGATTTTTATCCTGAAGAAAAGTTAAAAAGGTGAAAGTTTTTACATTACTCTTTTTGGTGTTTGCAAAGTTATTGTAGAAATATCCTGAACTTTAACACATTTTTTGGGTTATGATGTAACAATTTTTTCTTTATACAAATGAATGTCATTTCGGATTTTACTTACGCTTAAAATGATTTGATCAATTACAATGCCAATAATTAAATGTACATGCTTGCTTTATCACAATGATTTATGACAAAGATGCCAATTCAGTATGTAGTTAGATAAAGAATCAAGTAGACTATTCAAAATTCTAGGAACATGAATGTGTTCAATGGATTCAAAATGTCGTTCTAGAAGACGTACTCATAGAAAAAGTTCTAAATAGTATAGGATCATGAAGCTGATACTGACCGTTTAACTAAGATAGAACAAGTTGCAAGTCTATTTTGACAATAATTCATTGAATTCCAAGGGTATTATCCTCGACAAGAAGATCAATGCCTACGCTATATTATGCAACACTATTGGTCACGGGTCCAAGGAAAGAGCTTCTTGAACTAAGAACTTGATTTTCATGTGTTAATATTACCCATGTGGTGGAATCAATGTTTTGAGAGCTAGCTCCATCCACATATCCCAAATAAGTGAAAGCTTCTAATGCCATCTTCGAAGTAAAAATACCAAGCAAGATAAGTGTGTGCATGAAAAAACAATTGTACAAAATTATATACATAAAATACAACATAATACGACAAGTGTTGCAAGGAATCAATTCCTACGTGAAGTATTTCTTCATATAAAAATCATTTCCGATCTCTGACAAGGGTTCCCCATCATAATATACTAACTCATATGCTCCTCGTTTTAACAAAATTTTGACAACAAGTGGGTCAAACCATTTGGGTGAAAACTTCCCTTTTCCTATATTATCATGGTCTTTGTCATAAACTAAAACCAAATTTCATTATAAAAAGACTTGAGGATGAGCATCTTTGTCATATTGGGATTGGACTCTTTTATTGTGTTCTTCTACATTTAATGAGGCCTCCTTTCTAATTTCATTAAGAGGATGAAGATGGAGGACTCTCTCTTCCTCTGCAGAGGTCTCAAGTAGGAGTTAGATGGCTAGTTTTAATAATGTGATTTCACATTCAACCAGAAACACAACTTCTTATCCATAAACCAATTGGAAAGGAGTGAAACCATTTTTAGTTTTATATGAGGTATGGTATGCCTAGAGAGTGAAGAACAACATCAAATGCTAGTTATTTTTGTTCTTATTAACCATTTGTTGAAACATGGTCCTCAAAACCTTGTTCATGGGTTCTACTTGGCCCTTACATTGAGGGAAATATGGCTAGGAAAAATCCTTTTGCAATCCTAACTTGGTTGTAAGTTCATGCATGAAGGAATTCCTAAAATGGATATCGTTATCCACAAAAATATATTTGGGTACACTTAACCTAGTTATCACATGATCGAATAGAATGTGTGTTGTAGTTTTTTCCATTTTATTGAATGTAGGAATTTCCTCGTCCTAGTTCATGAGGTAGTCCATGTTAATATATTAATGGTTATACAATATATTAAAAAAATTATCATCATAACATCTTAACCATATGTAAGAGGATCATTGAAAGAAAGACAGGCAAAACCACACAAAAGAACAAAGAGATTTATCCTGAGAAACCCTTGTGTGGGAGAAAACCCAACGAAAATTCCTTGATATAGTATTCAACCAAGTACAATGTAAGACCCCAAGAATAATACTTATAATACTCCAAGAATAATACTAGAATTCTTTCTCTCCTCTAAATGGATTCTCCTTCTCTCCGTNTATATATATATATATATATATATATATATATATATATATATAAGTGGAGAGACATAATAACCCAACAAGGCTGACTTCTCTTCCCAATCAGGGTCGAATTTCCTAAGGAGAATCAAAATTACATTTTAATCATAATTTTGTGGGTACTACTAACTCGACTTACAACAAAGGTTTTACCTCAATACTTTACATGACCAAATACATCAATGAAATCCCTAATCAAAGAAAATACATCTTCAAAAGGGGAAATAATAAAAACAATACAAAATAGAATATATTCTACAGTTACATTTATTTAACACTCCTTCTTAGCAATAAAGGTATTTTATAAAACAACAATACATCTGTACAACTCACTGGAAAGTCTATACGTCATAGGAAGTTTTCACAACTTCTTCAACATCATATTCACAGAGCATCACATCTCATCACATCATCATGAGTATCACATATTTACACATCAATATGAGCATCACATCTTGACACATCACTACAAGCATGTCATCTTAGCACATCATCATGAGCATCGCATCTCGACACATCATCATCAACATCACATCTCGAAACATCATCACAAGAATCACATATCGACACATCATCATGATCATCACATATCGACTCATCACCACAAGAATCACATCTTGATACATGATCACGAGCATTGCATCTCAACACATCATCATGAGAATCACATATCGACACATCACCATGAGCATCACATCTTGTCGCATCATCATGAGCATCACATATCGTTGCATCATCAAGAAAATCACATCTTGTCACATCGTCACAAGCATCACATCTCATTGCATCATAACAATCATAACAATCATCAGATCATCATGAGAATCACATCTCATTGCATCATCACATCTTTTCGCATCATCATGAGCATCACATACCATTGCATCATCATGATCATCACATCACATTGCATCACATCATATCAAGCATCATCATCTTGAGCATCACTTGCAATGTCATACATGCAAACACAACCCAACATCCTCAAATTACTATGAAATCACTCACATCATAAAGAATGTTGGAATCTCATTGTCCACAAATGACTGCAAAACCACAAAGTCCAAAAATGAATGAAGGACCACAACATCTGAAAATGAATGCATGACCACAACATCCACAAATGAATGCAGGACCACAACATCCGCAAATTAATGCAAGACCACAACGTCCACAAATGGATGTAGGACCACAATGTCTGCAAATGAATGCAGGACCACAACGCCTACAAATGAATGCACCACCACAACATTCGCAAATGAATGCAGTACCAAAACATACAAAAATCAATGCTGGGCCACAACATATGCAACTGGATTCAAGATCACAACATCCACAAATGAATGTCAAACCAAAACATTTGAAACTGAATGAAATATCACAACGTCTACAAATTCATCATTCTTATGTTAAACATACAAATTCATCATTCTTATGTTAAACATCCACAACTTCATCATTTTTATCTTGTAGGTGATTACATACTATCCTTCCTACAAGTTAAATACATTAGTTGTGTTGGTGTACTTTCAGTTTACCTAGGTTCAAATTCCTTCTTTGTCAACAAATCCCAATATATTGGCATGAAAGAGTAGGAATTCATCAGCAACACCTATGAGGTAGATGAAATATCACCCAAGATATCTTATGGGAATTGTTACAACAATAAAATAGTAATAAATAGGTAACTATTCCTAATAGTAATTAATAATATCAAAATATAGTTTATGAAGAGAAGTGTCCCTTCAATATGTGATGGCCAAAACATATTTAAGGAAACCATATCCATTGTAATTTATCATCCATTCAATTATTATACATTTATACATTTAATTATTTGAAGATGGAACATCTTCCTCCATAGACCTGGATACAGGCTGTCTTAATCTGAATATGGATTATCCATTACACTGGATATGGTGTAACAGGAATTTCTAGAACCAAGTTTGTGTAGTTATGTGGGGATTTTCTTCCTTACAACAAGATCAATTTGCTCGAATGAAACCGGAATTAAACCTTTGTTCTTATCCATTCATTCAAGATAATTATCCACTGATTCGTTGACATAAATAACAACATTAATCATGAAGTATTAACACACATTCAATGTGCGACATAAATATAAGTTCGTTCACCATTAATCATGTGCAACACATTTAGATAACATCATCTATATTATTTAGGAATTCGACACAAAACACACATTAAACAAAAGAGACAAGATGTAACGTGGAAACCCATCTGGGAAAAAACCACAAAGGTGCTCTTCATCTGGCATGATAGGTTAAAACCTTTGGTTTGCACACTCAGTTTACAGACTCTTATTTTGATATTCTTTACAATTTGTACTTATTTCTCTCATTTCACGCTCTTTGGTTTTGTCCTATGTATTTCTTCTTCTTTTATGAATTATTGATCTGCACACAGCTTGGATCAAGCCTATAATTCTCTTCAACTAGCTATCCTTTTTCTCTAATCACTTGATCAATCCTCGCCCAACTTGGGTTTGTTCTTTTATGAGCCTTACAACTTTTACAATTCTTGATCCAATCTTCAACTAACTCACAACTTTCAGTTGCCAAGTTGTATTTCTATTTCGATACATTTAGTTACATCTCAAAATAGGCACTATCATCCCAACAATAAAATTATGCTTTATTACTAAAAGCAATATTTTAGTCTAACTAAGTGTTTTCAAAACAAGTCAAACTCTGCCTTTTGATTTCTTTATTCTTCTTCTACCGCGGTTCTTTCAATCATGGATGCTCCTATCACATCTCCTTCCATTGAAACTCCTTCCATTGAAAATCCTTCCTATCTTGTGACCAAGACCTTTATTATTTCGACCAGAATTCTGTCTAACTTTTCCTAGGGCCAACAGGACCCCAACACTCACCTGTGGCTCATCCCGAGCCACATCATTATAAAGTTTTTATAAGTGCAACGTTGCTTTGAAAATATTGGAAGATTTCACTACTTGTTTAGTATCCTATCACACTTCTCCTTCTGAGTTCTTCAAGTTTTCCACAAGTTTAGAACTGAGGTGTTCCAAAGTTGTAATCCTTTCCAACCCCAAAACTTATCGCACCTTCTCATGTATAGGTTGAATGATTCCTATAACTTTCTCTACTTCCTCTTGTATCTCTATGAACTTGTCAGTTCTCTTTTGTTTCCGTGTTCGCAGTTTTGCGACCTATTGTTGAATATCTTCATGTAGGAAGCCTCTGTAACCTTCTCTTCTATCGACAACTTCTTGAATTCATTTCTCAGCTGGATAACCTCTATATTAGCCATGTGGAGTTGTTCTGTTAATTTTTCTAACTCTCCATCATCAATTAAATATTCCCATGATTGAGAAACTTTCTCAAAAGCCATAGCACAAAGTGATTCCACCTCTTCTATTCTCGTTGCAACTCCGGTTTCTACTTTTCTTCTTTCTTCTAGTACCTCTGGAGGTGTACTAGGTTTTACCTATAATTACAACTCTATGATCCTCTTGCAGAGGTTCTCTGCAATTTCTCCAAGTTGAAATACTTTTTTTTATGAAAACATCTCAAGCATAATGCCTTCATCTGTAAAAATGCTACAAGCCAGTGTAACAGCTGTATCGAGTCGGTACTTGTCATCCTCCCAGGTCTTAGATTTCTGCTCTATTTCTTGAACTATCTTCTTCATTTTATTAACATATTTATGAGAGGAATTTACCTTGTTTACCAACGCACACTCTCTATTCTTCATTTTTGTGACTACAACATTCTGAATAGCATGTACTTCATACATCGTCAATGCAGAAAATCCATGGTAACATGGTCCAGATCTTTGGCTGTGGTATTCATCTCCAGCGTTCCTAAGTCAATTGCTTGACCCATGATTGTAATCCTTATTGGTGGAGTTTGCATCATTGTGTCACTAAGTCACTCTTTATATGAGCCAACTATGTCCTTTAACTCAGGAAATTGTGGTGTGTACTTGATCGCCACTTGAACTTCTTTGATTTCCTTCCAAAGCGTCTGCAATAAATCTACGATGCTTCATGTCAACTCGATTTGTCTTTCATCTATTTTTCTACATCTTTGACTAACAAATTCTGCCATTTCTTCTATCAATAGAGTGTAGTCATCATTGGCGAGGATGACAAATCCAAATGATTTGTCGACCTTCCACTTCTTCCAAGACTTCTCACACTTCTCCGATTTATTTTTCTTTTCTCCCAATGCTGGATCTGTTGGAGTTGTGCTAGAGTAATTAGTACTATGGGAAATTATTGGGGTTTGTTCAACTAGTGGATCCCCCCCTTGATCTCCATTCTTCTTTGTATATGAGTCATCCTTTCATGTCTCCTCTTCAGTAGAGAGTTGGTCCTATGCGATAGGTAGAGGCTCCATTATGTAGGCCAATCTTGCATGATGGCATCAACTTTAGCAGCGAATAGTTGAAACGATGTCACCAAACATTGATTTTGCAGATCCTGTCAAGGTTCCAAAAAAATATGGTGGGACCAAACCAAAAATCCGATAATGTTCCTAAACTGCTTAACGACCTCCGTGGTGAGCCTGATCTGCTTCCTAACAAAATGCCTCAGGGCCTCAACCTGTAAAAATAATTTTATATCATTGTCTTTCTGTTGCTTAGGTTTCTCCTTGTCAAACTAGAGATTTTGGTATCAAGCTTCTTGACATAGGAAGGGAACATATACCCCTTGTTATTTTGCTGGTTCTTCCCATAGGACAAAAGAAATCAAAATTAGTTGCCAAGAATAATTGAATGGGCTACTTTTTTACTGTACCTACTCTATGTATGCTAGCAATTGATTTAGCAGATAGTGCGACCAATTGAGTTGGACTTCTGCTACACACAACTCCACTGCAACAAATGTCCCTACAGTTCATTGGTTGAGTCCCATCATGCACAACAACTTGCTAGACAAAAAATTCACTATGAACTGAATAGCAGTATCATTGATGGAGGCGATAGTGAAACCTCATGTATCCCTTGTCATCTCATACTTCTCTTTCAACTTATGTTTTAATACTGTATCCTGATATTTTCCAAAAAAACTATGCTAGGTCGACACCTGCAAGGGGTGGACCAATGATTTCTACTATCAACTCGACATCTACTGAGATCTTCTAGTCGAGCCATAAAAATATTCCATGGAAACATACTAGCAACTGCTTAACACAGACATTGAATTTTGTTGTGCGGCCAAAATGTGGCATGTACATCAACAAAAGTAATATGAATTTGTCTAACTCTTTTTCCCATTCCATTAGAACCATGCAGATAGGGCCATCCTCTATGCCATGAATAATCATCATATAAATATCCACTTTCAATTATGGAAAATTGCTCAAGTCGTGGTTGAAAAAACCCATATTCTACAAGTTTGGAACTATGTTCGTCGTTACCCAAACTTATTTTGGTACAAGTGGTGGTATCAATTCATACTTTGCATTTTTTCCAAGTTTGACCATAGGCACATCAACTAGTTTGGGCAGGACATAATTTGGTAGCATGGATGTTGATCCTACTGGGTAGTCCTACGGTGGAGGTGTTGTTTCCTTCTTGTGGGTACCATATCATTTCCTTCTTGATGTACCAGCTGGGTCTAGTCGTAAGATAACTTGTGGAATCACCGATGACTGTGAAACTTCTTATTCAACAATGGGTGATGGTGGAAGACATGCAACAATGTCTTCCATAATGGGTGTAGGTGAAGTAGTATCGACTTTGGATTCTTGAATGGTGCTCGCATTGGAAATGGAAATGGTCATACTCCATGAAAAGTTTCCTTGGATCTATGCAATTGCAGAGAAATAGCTTTGTTTACTCAGTTAGATGCAATAGAATTGAATGATACTTTGGTGCAAACATGATATGAATTCACCCATTCATTTAGTGTTTCCTTCACATGATCAAGAAATAATGGAAAGGTGCCAGTGATTTCTATCACATGGAGCAATATTTATATTCATTACAAGGAAATTTCCAATCAAGCCATCACTTCGCCTGTCTGTTCAATGGTAGTTATTGTGAATTAATGAAGGAAGTGACCAAAAAGTATGCCTTTGAAATATACCATGTCCTCAAACTAACTTCTATCCAAATGTCCTTTGCGACCAAAATTCATTATGCAATAGAAATTCTCTTCCTACTGTAGGCATATGGCCTGCAACACATTTCTTTTCTTATGACAAACAAAGAGTCTTTGGCACTATTTTTCTTTTGCAAAATTTTTTCTTTTTCCTCGACAGAAATATCATCTGCGACATAACACTCATAAATTTGAAACAAAACACTATACGTTTGATAGAAATTACATGCATAAACAACACTCATAAATTTGCGATTCTTTTTTATTTTTATTTTTATTTTCTCTTTTTCTTTTTTCTCCTTTTTTTAAAACATTATTAGTCGACCAAGTCACAATTGTCTTGGTAAGGATTTAGCTGACTTCCATTCACCAATCCTTTGAAACGTGTTCCATCTAATTTCTGCGATTGCACTATGCCTCCTTTAGTGATCTGAATGATAACATACGATCTCAACCAATGTGTTCTAATATTTCCAGGATGCTTCAAAAGATTATTGTCATATAGAAGAATAAGATATCTGACTTGAAATCGCTTGTTCTTGACATGTCTTTCATGCTAGTATTTATTTCGCACCTTCTCGACATTCTGATGATATCTTGTGACAAGCCTGTCTTCTTCCAATTGTACAAGCTTAAAAATATTTCTTAGACAACACCAACATCAGTAATTTTAGTAACTGCAACTATCCTCAGACTAGGTACAATATATTTCATCGGCATGATAGTCTCTTATCCATAAAATAGTAGAGATGGAGTTTGTCCTGTCAACTTCTTATGGGTTGGGAAATATGCCCATAGTATGGCAGATACCTTCTGGTCTCAATCATCTCTTTGGATATTGCATATCTTTGTCAACTTGTTCTCCAGGATCTTGTTGAATGCCTCGATAGCACCATTCACTTATGGGTGATATGGTGTTGTCTTCCTGTGTAAGATCTAGAATTCTTTAGTTAATTCTACAATCAATTAATTGACAAAACATGTGCCCTGATCACTTATCAAAATATTTAGGCATCCAAATCTAGTTACAACATTGTCAAACAAATTTTTTGTAGCAGTACAATCCTTGACTGGCTCTGCTTCAACCCATCTAGTTAACTAATTCGTCGCAATGATAATGTATCATACAATGGTACTTTTCCTTGGTGGATTAATAGGTCTGAAAAAATCAACAACCCATTTTTTGAATGCCTCTAAAGTTATCTGAGGTACTAGCAAAATTTCATCTCGTCACGATGGCTTTCCAGTTCTCTGGTATATATGATAGATGCGGCAATTATCTCTAGCATTTGCATCCAGAGTAGGCCACCATAATCCTACTTGTAAAATATTATGCACAGTATATTTTTCAGCATAATGGCCTCCTATGACACTAGCATGTTCCCCATTCAATATCATTGGTCAGTCATGCTCCAAAATGCACTGACGAAGAATTTCAGCTGGTCCCATTTTGTAGAACTATCCAACTATCAACTGGAAATCTAAAGCTATGATGACTAACTATTTATTCTACACTGTGGTGAATCTGGATGGTGCATATCTCGTGTTAAATAAATGTATAATATGTTTGTAATGATCAATGAACATATTTATCGCAAATAAGTGTGCATCTAGGAGACTATCGTCGAGATTTCCAGGTTCTTCGACATTTTGTAGCCTTGATAGATGGTCAAGTCCTAAATTTAGTTGACCATGTTTAATAATGATTTTTGAAATTGAATTCTTGGAAGAGGAGAAGACATCAAAATATATCCCCCCACAACACTCTCTTATTTACCAGGTATTTCAATGATGAATGGTCTGTGAATATCTTGAAATGTCCACCCAAGAGATAGTGTCAGAATGTTTGAAGTGCATACACCATATATAATCCTTCTATTTTAGTCATGGTGTAATTCTTCTCTATGGTTGACAATTTATGGCTAGTAAAGGAAGTAAGATGATCAATAGACCCTTCACTTGGTTGTGCAAGTACAACACCGAGTGTGATAGACGATGGATCAACATGTACATGAAATTATTTCTTCCAGTCTGGAAAAACTAGGATGGGTGTTCTAAACATTTTATTCTTTAGGAGATATAGACTCTCTTGACATTATTCTATCCACTGGAACTTAACATCCTTCTTTAGAAATTTCTCCATAGTAGAAGTCAGCTCTACATACCCTTTGATAAACTTCTAGTAATACCCTATATGTCCCAGAGTTGTTCTCAATTGATTTTCTATCGCAGGTGGTGGTAGGTCGATGATGATCACAATTTTAGTAGGATTGAACAAGATTCCATCGTGCCAAACCGCATGGCCCAATAGAATTCCAAACGAGGCACAAAAAATGCATTTCTTTAGATTCAAAGAAATATGATACTATCGACACCATTCTAGCATCATTCCTAGGATCTCAATATGGCCTTTTATGGTCCCAAATATAGTCCAACCATAAAAATAGACCTCAAGAAACTTATGAATAAAATCCTTGAAAGCAACCACTACTATCCCAAAAAAAATAACATGAGCATTTTTTAGTCCAAAGGGCATGACCGTATCATGGAAACAACCCCGCTCTATAGCAAATGTGTTCTTGTTTCGATATTCCTTCATGAATTTGATTGGATGGTAGCCAAATAACCCATCAGTAAATGATTAAACTTCTTGACCCCCGACGCTCTCTAATACCTCATATGTAAACTGATATGGAAAAGGGTCATGCAAGCAGGAATCATTCAGTTTCCTTAGGTCGACATAGATACGCACTTCACTAGCAATATTTTTTATCTTGTAATACCATTAGACTGATCCACTTAGATTCTTCAATACTTTCTATGATACCCACATCCAACATTCGATCTAACTTTGTATTAACCTTTTATTTATACCTTGGTTTCAGTCTGTATGGTCGTTGCTTAACAGGATTTGTGTCTGTCTTCAATGGGATCTTCATTTCTCCAAGATCTCCAACAAGTCCTTTCATCTTTGAAAACTTCATGAGAAATAGATCCCGAAATTCATCCAGTAAATCCATGATCTTCCTAACAGTTTCATCATCCCAATAATCTCCAAGATTGGTGAACTTTGGATTTTCTAGAGATCCAATATTTACTTTATTGATTTTTAACGAATTAAGAAATTTGTCGCTAGACACACCTGATCCTTCAACTTCCTGAGTTCCTTTAGACTCATGAATGTTTATATTGCGGGATCATCATCATCTAGTTCTCCTGTTACATTATAACACTCCACCGATGCTAGACTATTGTGCCGCTCTGATTAAAATCTGTCATTGATACAGGAATATATTCAAATATATTACTCTTAATTATTTGGAGAGCATCATCAATCAATGGATATTCATAAAAAAATTCAAACGTCTGGGTAAAAATGGTAGCTAATTCTTTCCATTCTACCATCCCTCATCGCGTATTGAATAATGTATACACGTTTCGTGGTATCATGTCCAATATGTGTACAAAGTGATGGACCCATTCATGTCACAGACATGCCTCCCATGTCGCACGACAACGCTGAATGTGATCGACATGATTAGTCAGTCCTGTGTATTTCTGTCCAGTGTATATTATATTCTCTCCAAATCAAACTTCCATTAATATCTAGAATTAGGGTCATTCTGATATATATTGTTTATGTGAGACCCACCATCTGGAAGGTGTGGCCTTCAATGCAAAATACAAAGCCGACAATTGCTAAGGTTCTATCACCTTTTCTTCAAATTTTGTCAGAAAAGAGTATAGGTTAGGAAAACCATCATAATTAGGTAGATCACATACCACCATACCTACCCATCGTATGGATTGTGTAATTCTTTCACATCTTCTCATGGATACTTCATGCAATCAGTTCTACCAATTTTCTAGAGATTCTGTAGAATTCGACGTGTAAGAACTTATGCTTGGCCAATTGAGTTTTGCATCGACCGTTGGATTCACATAATCATCCATTACTGAAGTAATATTATATATGTGTTCCATATATCCACTCTATCCTTCACTATTCACCTGCTCGACATACCATTGGCCTTCTAGAGGATCAAGATGTGTGACCACCCTTAGTTATTCATCTTCAAACGTGACTATCATTTTCTTGAAATTGATAATAGTTTGGTTATCAATATCTCAATAAATCTACAATAGCGGAGGATACGTATTTGCATCATCAATAATTTCGATCACCTCAAATTCTGCATAAGTGTGAAGTCCTTCTATCTCAATAGAACTTGAGTTAGTCAAGCGATAGGTAAAACCTTGGACTGATTTTCTAGTTTGAGTTGTATAGGAGACCATAGTACTCTCACTTTTTCCATACTCTTCCCCCAAGTTTGTCTCATAAGAATGTTCACATCAGAGCCCAAGTCCGGGATAATATAGTCCATGTCATAATCTCCTATTTGAGCAATCCTTCTCAGTTCTCGACCAGTCTTCAATATTTTCCCAATATGATTGAACTTGTTTTCTTGTCACACCTCTTTTTGAGGTTCTTCTATTAAAGATGTCAATTATGCGACAACATCTTTAGCTTGGATTAGCACTATTTTTCTTTTAAAAAACTCTTTTAATCTACTAACATTTCCCATTGGTGTCTGTCAAAACAACTGATAAAATCTCTCAGGCATATCTATAATTTATCTTTCAGATGGTATAGCTGTGTAATTCAACACTTGATTTCTATTGAGGAATTCTTGTTGAGAATCCATGAATACTTATTTTTCTTTTTGGACTTCGAATGGTACTTTCTTTTGTGTTGCTAGTCACACACGCGGTTGTCCATATGGTGCTTCTTGATCAGATCTGGTCACTACACCTCCTCTTGTCATGATAGCGATATTTCTTCCCTTTGGTTAAGAATATATCTTTTGTATGTTAGGATTGGAATTCTGAGGCAGATTCTGATTTCCCACATTCTTATCCTTCCATTTTGAAATCAACTAAGGGAAATCTTAGATTGTATGGTCAAAATATTTATAATACGAACATGTCGTAGTAGAATTTTTGCAATCCCTGGAAAAGTGTCTAGGTTTTCCATAATTATAACATATCACTTGGACTCCTCCTCATCCTCGACCTCTAAAAATTCCACCCCCTTGGTTGAGGGAATTTTTTTGCAGGTATTAAGGCTAATATGGATATTGGTTCTATTAATCTGTCACAGTAATCTAGGGACTAAACACAAGTCTCATTAAAGATTAATAACAATAAGGCATGGAAATGGTGTAATTGTGCTACAAAATGAGTAGCTGCTTTGTATATTCACACAAAGAATGAGTAATACAATACAAGATCATGGTGCAAGCATGGATGACAAGGCAATTCAAATTCCCAAGGAGGTCATTTGAATTGAATGAGTGAGTATAGCTTAACTGAATGTAAGCCACAGTCAACACTCAAGCTAACCACTGATCAAAACCCTAATTGACTCAACTGAGCCCTAACTGAAGTCGAAGTGCAATAAATGACTGAGTCTAATTGAAAGTAGGTTAGAAACATGTCACAACAAGCCAACCAACAAGTGGTAGTACATCAATGACTCCAATGAACCCTGATGAGGTTAACTGAAGTGTAACTGAACATCAAAAGTGGTTGAATGCACCCCTGTTGACTATAGTTCATTAAATAATAAATAAATAATCAATTTAATGAAGGAAGGCACCTTCACTGCTCTGTTTAACTGATTGTAACCATCAGTTAGAAATATGGGGCATTAATGACACTTAGATCACCCCCAGAGTGCTTCAGTTAGCCTCCCCAAATGTAGGAGAAGGATAAGTTAGCCTCCTTGATTGAAGGTAGGTGTGGGTGTGATCTAGCTTATGTCATCTAGTGCTCCTCTGATGTCAATTAAGTAATAAAACTTAGGATAGTGGTTTAACTAGGAAAAATTGACCAAAATGAGTGTGTATGGTGGTAAATGTCTCCAAACCCCCCCCTTAAGCTATACTCAGGAGAAGTAGAAAACATAAAATGCATAAAAATTCTAGGGCCCCGACAACTAAGGCCATAGGTCACCCTGTACAATACTAAAATTGAAACAATGCTGAAAAACAAACTAAGTGTGGAAAAGAGGGAAAAACCAGTGGGAAAACCCCCCCCTTAAGTTGAACACTGAAAGTAGTCTGATCACCTTGATGGAATCACCCACAATAGTGAACGGAGGTAAGTGACCTTCTTTTCTAAAAATCTCTTGGTGAAGATGTCTACAATCTGCTCATCAGTCGAGCAATATTACAGAATGATGGTCCTATCATGCTCTAGCTCTCTGATATAGTGCATGTGTATCTCTACATGCTTGGTCCTCTGCCTGGTAACTAGATCTATGGATATATTAATAGCACTTTGATTGTCACAAAAGAGGATAGTGGACAAAGCACTACCAAGATCAAAATCTGAAAGAATGCCTTGTAACCAAATTGCTTGGATGCAAGCATTCACCGCTCCTCGATACTCGGCCTCTGCTGAAGATAATACTATGGCAGCCTTCTTTTTGCTAGAGCAGCAAATGGGGCCACCACCAAACATGAATACATATCCAAAATTATACTTTTGATCAATAGAATCACCCACCCAATCGAAATCTATGTATCCAACCAGCTCTAGCTCGGAGTCTGCAGCATAGTGAATGCCGTAGGTCCTGGTTTCTTGAATATACTGGAGGATACTCTTGGCTGAATTCCAATGAATATCATGAGGCTTCTACATGTATCTTGATACAACATTCATGACATAACATATATCAGGCCAAGAATGTTTCAAGTACAACAAGCTACCAATCAGCTATTGATAGATAGTGCAGTCAATGGGAGGTGTGCTTTTTCCTTCTTCAAGGCTGATACCTTAAAGGAAAGGGAATGGTGCAGGCCTACATTCAGCCATGTTAAACTTGAACAATAGGTATGATATGTATTTTTACTGAGTGACCATTATCCCATCATAACTTTTCTCAATTTTGAGCCCGAAAAATTGTTTTAAGAGCCCCAAATCGCTCATTTCAAAAGCATTGTGGAGAGCAGTTTTGATGGCTGAAATAGAAGCAACTGTGCTATCTGTGATCAATAAGTCATAAAAATATAAAAAAATAATAATCAAATTACCATCATAATTCTGTATATACACATTTGGATCTGATCTACACTTTTGGAATTTTTGCGAGAGAAGGAAGGCATCCATCTTGGAATACCACTCTCTTGGGGCTTGTTTTAACCCGTATAGTGACTTCTTTAGCTTGCAAACCAAAGATGAATTAGAGATGTAGCCCTGAATATGCTTCATGTATATCTCCTCATGAATATCTCCATGCAAAAAGGTTGACTTAACATCCATATGATGCACTTCCCTGTGCTTAGATGCTGAAATTGCCAAAACTAGGCAGATGGAGTCCATTTTTGCTACCGGTGAAAAAGTATAATGGTAGTCCAAACCTTGGACCTAAGTGAAGCCTTTTGCCACCAGAATTTCC
>LPNX011042019.1:926081-939879 GCA_001517045.1 Pseudotsuga menziesii | reverse complement strand
AATGAGTGAGTCTAGCTTAACTGAATGTAAGCCATAGTCAACACTCAAGTTAACCACTGATCAAAACCCTAATTGACTCAACTGATCCCTAACTAAAGTCAGAGTGCAATAAATGACTAATTCTAACTGAAAGTAGGTCAGACACAGGTCATAGCAAGCCAACCAACAAGTGGTAGTGCATCAATGACTCCAATGAACCTCGATGAGGTTAACTGAAGTGTAATTGAACATCAGAAGTGGTTGGAGGCATCCCTGTTGACTCCAGTTCATTAAATAATCAATTTAATGAAGGAAGGAACCTTCACTACTCTGTTTAACTGATTGTAACCATCAGTTAGCAATATGGGGCATTAATGACACTTAGATCACCCCTAGAGTGCTCCAGTTAGCCTCCCCAAATGTAGGAGAAGGATAAGTTAGCCTCCTTGACTGAAGGTAGGCGTGGGTGTGATCTAGCTAATGTCATCTAGTACTCCTCTGATGTTAATTAAGTCAATAAAACTTAGGATAGTGGTTTAACTAGGCCAAATTGACCAAAATGAGTGTGTATGGTGGTAAATGTCTCCAATAGGTTCTGTGGGTACTGGTTCTGAGGAAATTGAGCCTGATTTCACTCAACCTACATCTATTCATCGTTCTTCATTAGGTACGTGTCAACTATTTTCTCTTGCAGCAGCTGATATGCTCTGCAATATTTCTTGTCGTGGCCCACCAACTGACAAAATTTAAAGTATAGACTAGATGGCACATTTACGATTTTCTGTAAGTATAAGCATTCTTCTAACCGATGTCCTCTAGTATGGCATACTCAACACTAAGGCATCCCTTGTGCATTCATTGGATTTGGTTCTCTCGATGCGACATAATTCATAAGCGTTGGACAACTATCTTTATGATGTCCTTCGATTTTGCATCTGGTACACCATAGTTCTTCTTGTGCTTCCTTTCCTTTATTAATATCATGAAGTTGAAATGTAATTTTGGTAAGTTACAACTGGATTTGCATCATTCCTGCACCAGTTTCTTCAACATGTGAGGCTTATATTTTCATAGCCAGTTCTAGAGCCTCACTCTGATATATGATCTTCTACTGCATTAATGGGACATATATATGTGGAAACATCGCTGTAGTAAACCATTCTTTGTGATGGGAATCTGACATTTGAAAAATTACTTTGTCCATCAAAGTATTGAATCTTTGATCGAAGTCCCAAACAGACTCCGTAAGTAACTATTTTATTTTTTCAACTCCATAATGCACTGCGACTTAGATTTTAGATTCTTAAATTCACCTATCAATCATGTCCATATATGATCCAATGTCTTTTGATCAATTCATGCATGAAATATAGAGAATTTCATGTACTAGTTAAGTGCACAACCTATGAGGGTTGTGATCATCTAAGCCTTATTTATGGCTTCGTCTTGGACCTGTCATATGGTCCATACATATTTGAATATAAAACAGTGTTTCTCATGATCTTCTAACCCATTTACATTAAATATTGGCAACTTTATATCATTCCCATCCATTCTTTTTACTCTTGGTACTGTTGAGTTAAACATTCCTCTAGTGGGAGTTCCTTGACTACTATTTCCACTATTACTGTTAGTCGGATTAGAAAAACCACTAGGCGATGTGTTTTTCGATCTTAACTTGGGTGATGTGCACAGGGTCACAAGTACGTCGTAATCTTTTCCTCAATCTAGTGATTCTTCTTCTTTGGATTCGTCAGATATCAGCAGGTACTCCTCTTCTTCGTATAAATATAATTTGTCAAGATAAGACACCTATTTGTAGTCCTCTGCTCCAGTTGCACTGCAACTTCCTTCTCTTGTCATAGTCCGTCTTCTCTTCTCCGATCGAAATCTTTTTCCACTCCTCAAGAGTCCAATTTCTATTTAACTCTCACTATTACTAGAAAACATCTTAGTTTATCCCCGTCCATTCTGGTCACAATATTTCATGCGACATATCTTAAGTCTCTGTGCACAAATTTTTACTCATCAAATTCCATTCTCAGAATCCCTTTTTTACACATGAGCATCTTAATCCACAATTTTAAATATTTCAAATATCAACCTTGCGGTCCTTAGAAAAGTTATCTTTCTATTTCACTATATGATTTTATCATGTCGACTACAATTTCCATGATAGATCCTCCCAAAATACTATCGATTCAAAAATAAATAGCCTTGGGTATATGATTACTAGTTATTTTCAACCATTGGATCAACCCAAGGATTCTCTCTATCAGCTCTCCTCCTTGGAAAATTTTCTTTTGGGTTGCTAGCTTTGACAACCACTCATGCAATACAAATGGAAATTCACTAAAGAATATTTCATGAATGTATGTGTAAAGGTATCATTCCAAGAACTCAGTTGGGTTGCACCATAATCCTTCACTTTCTTCTCGTACAAACTCTAATGCCTTATAGTCAACCCAATCTTGAATATTTAGCTTTGTTGAATGCCAAAACATATCCCAATCAGAATGATTCACAGTTTCGACAACAGAATGATTTGTTGGTGTAATTTCGGTAAACCCAATTTTAGATTCCTCGTTCGTCAATAAAGCCCAAGATATTGGCCCGACAGAGAAAGAATCCATTGACAACACCTGCGATCCATATGAATTCTCACCTGAGATATCTTATGGGAACTTCCAGAACCAAGTTTCTACAGTTATGTGAGGGTTTTATTTCTTACAACAAGATCAATTCACTCGATCGAAACCAGAATAAAACCTTTTTTCTTATCCATTCATTCACGATAATTATCCACTAATACGTCGACATAAATAGAAACATTAATCATGAAATATTAACACACATTCAAGGTGGGACATAAATATAAGTTCATTCACCATTAAGCCTGTGTGACGCATTTAGATAAGATCATCTATATTATTTAGGCATTCGATACAAAACACACATTAAACACACAGAGAAAAGATGTAATGTGGAAACCCATCCGAGAAAAATGAAAAAGGTGCTCTTCATATGGCACGAGAAATAGGTTATCACATTTCGTTTGTGCACTCAGCTTGTAGACTATTCTTTTAATATTATTTACAATTCATACGTATTTCTCTCATCTCATGCTCTTTGGTTTTGTCTTATGTATTTCTTCTTCTTCTATGAATTCTTGATATGCACAAAGCTTGGATCAAGCCTATAATTATCTTCGATTGGCCATGCTTTTTTTTCTAATCACTTGATCAATCACCACTAAACTTGGGTTCATGCTTTTATAAGCTTTACCACTTTTACAATTCTTGATCCAACCGTCAACTAACTCACAACTTTCAATTAACAAGATTTCTTTCCGTTCATGATTTTACGTAGTGAGTGATCAAGAAGATGGGAAAACTGCATTAGCTAGAATTTAATCTCGACGTTTCGAGCCACAAAGTAGGGCTCATCATCAGGAGAAAATATCTCGATTTAAAACAGGTATGGGTTTTAGCATATTAATAAGTGTATAATTTTTTAATATTAAGCCGACAGCTCCAAATCTCTGCCCTAACAGTTTTCATCTTTATTTCAAAGTTTTTAAGGATTAAAAAAAAATTTAAATTTTTTTATTTTCTTTAATTTTATCTTTTAATTTTTCTTAATATTATCTCTCTTTAAAAGTTTAATAAATATATAGAATTATTAGAGTAAAGTTATTAGTTTTAATAATTTTTGTTTAATACTTTAATACTTTTTATAATTTTTAATAATAATTTTAATAATCGTCTAATACTTTTGTTTACTAAAATTTTCTTAAGTTGATTTTTAATAATTAGTTGGGAATGAGAAGCCTCTTTTTTGTTAAAAGTTTTTTAATACTATTATTTTTAATTAATTATATTAGTTATAGTGATTAATAATTATTTATAATAATTTTTAAAAATTAATAGA
The DNA here is from genome assembly GCA_001517045.1 of Pseudotsuga menziesii. Taxonomy (NCBI): domain Eukaryota; kingdom Viridiplantae; phylum Streptophyta; class Pinopsida; order Pinales; family Pinaceae; genus Pseudotsuga; species Pseudotsuga menziesii. Next base: position 935,970 of record LPNX011042019.1, on the reverse strand, counting down.
ACTTTAATGTTAAAGTTAATTAATTTATAAAAAAATTATTTTTTAAAGATTTTTGGATTAAAAAAAAATATTTAAATTTAAATTTTTTTTTTAAATTAGTTTTTATTAATTTCACAATTAATTAAGGGTTTGATCATTAGTGTCCTTGATTCTTGTGTGTGTTATTGTTTTTAAGGTGGCGGATAATAGGGCGCCAACACTAATTAAGTTTAAGGCCATCATCCCTATTCAGGTTTAAAGAAAATTTTTCTATCTCTATGGCCTCTCTGATTTTCCTCCTCTTGTAATGATCTTCTCTGATTTTCTATTTCAAGACCTTTATTTACATCTCAAAATATGCACTATCAGCCCAAAAATACAGTATGCTTTATTTCTAAAAGAAATATTTTAGTCTAACTAACTATTTCCAAAACTAGTCGAACTGTACTTTTTGATTGCTTTATTCTTATTCTTTCGTGGTTCTTTCTATCGTAGATGCTCCCATTGCATCTCCTTTTGTTGCAACTCCTTCCAGTCTTCCAACTAGAACCTTTATTCTTTTGACTATAATTCTGGCCAAATTTCGTCTAACTTTTCCTAGGGCCGACAAGTTGCATGGTTAGAAATATTTCATAATATTCAAGACATTCACAATGACAAATTATTATACATAAAGGTATATGTCATACATTCATGCAACTATTTTATCCAATACAACATTTATCCTTATCCCATATACATACGGTAACATTCTATATGCCTTTCATCTCTAGCAGGACATTATTAAGAGTGTACACTACTCCCAACATGTCAACAAATATGTTTCATTATAGATAAGTAAAAATGGAATATTGTATAGCACCGTAGGCCACTTACCCATAACATGCATATTAGTAGTATACTATTCATTAATACAAGCACTCTATCATGAATAATACATTTCCTTCAACATAGATGTGTGCACAACTAAACCATATCATTTAAACAACTAGATGTGAAGGAAATGATAGTTTAAACACTTATCTTTGTTTTTTTGGTAGACTCCCTCTTGATATTTCTCTCCTTCAAGGATTATTGGAGTATTCAACAACGTTCTCTACTTCATCGTCTGATTTCGTGAACCTATTCCTATCTTGCTCATGATCAGAAATGTTGAGAAAGTATTCTACATGACATATTACATAGGATTGTGTACTAGTTTTGAATCTGTGTGTCCCTACAAATGCATCCCTTCTTATCCAATTTTGAAATGGATAATATTATGATATTCATATTTATCTATATAATTCCTTTGTATCAAGGTTCATATTCCTAATCACTTGAGGAATATTTAATTTCTTTATTCTTAGCTACAATATATTCATCCTTGATTGCATTGAGAGAAACACTAGTCTTTTTTCTGCAACATCCTGGAGTGCTCTTTTTTGTTGTAGCAATGCCAACCCAATTAGATTAATCATATCCCTACATGAAGATCCTTTTTTCTCTTTGATGTGTAAGGCCATACTCAATTGTAATCTTTAGTTACTACACTACATGCTTTTCCATTACCATGTAAACACATCTTAGCTCCACTATGTACTGGATCAAAGTATTCACCGCAAAGTAAATATTCGACCTTGTGTTCATCAAGTACATTAATGAACCAAACTTCTACCTATATATTTTGACATCAACTATATCTGAATTAGGATAACATAGAAACTCCAAGTTTGATTCCATTGGTGTCGCTACAACCCAATATCTCGAACATGTTCAAAATTTTGAATGCATATTTTCCTTAGATAAGGAAAGTCTCCTCTATATTCCACCACACCTCTAATATCCATAATCATGTAAATATTATCATTCTTTAAGATCTACTGTAGTCACTCCCTCTAAGGTGGAGCACCATCCTCCCTCTTCATCTTGTACTCTCTCCATAGGGATATTATATATTGGAGTGACATGTAGCCTCCTCTGTTGCTTGATCTTCTGCGTATCTATCTATGTCATCTCTCAAGGTCTCTAGATATCAAGATCCTCCATCTTTAACTTTGTTGAAAGTTCCTCTTATACCCATCTATGATATTCTCATCCTTTGTAGGATTCAATATTTAACATTGTAGCAAAGGTTTATATCTCCATAACTCTAGGTGATCCTCAAGCTCCTCATGTAACTATATGTGCTATTCGATAGGTGACTTTTGAGCTTATACAAAACCTTCTATACACATGGGAATATTTGTAAAGAGTCCTGATTCCTAGATGTTTCTTGATATGCAATTCTACTTCGCTAAAGAAGTGTGTATGGCCACTAGATAAATGTCTCTTCATAATCAATTCCCTCTTTCTGAGAGAAACCACGAACCTTTGTTTGTATATATTGATAATGGCATCTAATATATGCTTGTTCTTGTATATCTACTTGGAAGATGTTATAGACTTCCCTTTAGGTCTTGATACTACATGCTAGACACATTATTCAGGACTGGTACTGCTTGATTATATCATCCTTCCATTATTACTTTGATATCAATTGAGATTCTTCTTGTGTGCATTCCTCCCATAGGTGAGGTTTCTTATAATACAAATTCATTGAATGAAATATTCCCATAATATTGGGATACCATTCAAGGTTTTCAACTCTACCTCTACTTCTTAGACATTGTCTCCAACATGTTCTAGTTTCTCCTTTATTTGGGATACCCTTGTGAAGTGTGATTGAATTCTTTATGACATCTACATCTTCATAACCTTGGGTTGAGTCCTAAAGGTCATCTTCATGTTGATATTATTTTCTTCAATACATAAAACATCTCCATGGGAGTATTCAAACATGATACATGTGGTATCAAATGGTCCTTGGTGGAATCTACAATGATCTTCTTGGATTCTTTAGTTTTCTCCTCATCTCCCTCTGGATTTGCAGCTCCTCCTTTGACATAATCTTCAAATTCATGCTATTCTAGTATGAGGAGAAATCTATACTTCTATGCCCAGTAGTACTTGGATCCATAAAGTTTGTTCTAAAGCTTGGTATTTTTTGTCATCATGATAAAGTGATAACTTCAAGTGGAAATAGAGAAGATTGAACTTACCAATTAGAGTGCTTCAACTGGATTCTTGCTTCAATGCTTTTATGGAAGACTGCTTTTGGTGGGCCTAGGGTTTGATAGATATGTTAAGTTTTTCTTAATTTCTTAAATAATAATTTCTTAGGATCACTGAAATAAAAACAAGCATAGTAACACAAAGAAGACAAATATTTTCCTCGGGGAAACCACAAGGGATAAAACCCTGCAAAACTTCATTAGTATAGAAATGAACCAAAGTAGTGTAAAACCTAGACAAATGCTTCTCTCTTAATTTTGGTGAACTTGTTCTTATCTCTCTTTCAAATTTTCTTGAGTGAGAGTGTAAAAATGAAGGGGAGCACCTCCATATTTATATTTGTCACTTGACTTAACCTAGGACCTAATAGGGATGACTTGTCTAATTGACAGGGCCGAATTTTCTAGCAAGACACCAAAAATAATATTTATTATAATGAAACTTGGGTACTATTGACTTGACTTACATCTGGAGGTTTCCATTGATTCTTTCAATGACTATTAATGATAAAAATGAGCTTTTGATGGAGGAATACAATCAATACATCTAGAATATCTTCTGAAGTTACAATACTTTAACACTCCCTCTTAACTAGGAAGGTATTCAACCAAGGTAGCAACTACTACCACAACTGTACATCTGACTGGTGAGTCTCTATATGTCATAGGATGTTTTGGAACACCATCATACATCTACATCATCGATCTCAGCTAGATCATATTCTACAACCTCAATATGTAAATACTAAATCATCTTCTATGTGTATTGGATCATCTTCTGTCACATCAGTATGTGGATATTGAATCATATTCTACAACATTAGTATGTGGATACTGAATCATCTTCTACGTCTACTCGATCATCTTATGTAACATCAATATGTGAATACTGAATCAAACTCTTCCAAATCAGTATGTGAATCATTGAACATATTCTACAACATCAGTATGTAAATACTGAAACATCATCTACAACATCAGTATGTAAATACTGAAACATCATCTACAACATCAGTATGTAAATACTGAGACATAAAAAACAACATCATTAGCATGTTAGTGATGAAACAATATCATGAATATATGCTAGATCATCATCTGCATCACAACCATAGAGATGCTGTAACATCATCATCATCAACATAAAAATGTTGAAATAACATCATCATCATTAGTATAGAAATACTGAAACTATCTCATTAATCATCTTAACAATCATCAGTATGTAAATACAGAACCTGCCATACAAGTATAGGAATATTGAAACTATATCAACAATCATCTCAACAACATCAATATGAAAATATTGAACCTACTACATCAGTATAATACTTCTTAAACTATCTCAACAATCATCTCAATAACATTAGTATGAAAATATTGAACCTGCTACATCAGTATAGGAATACTAAAATTGTATATTTCCCTCTAACTATCTTGGAGCAATATCTTGGTGAGTTATCTGGTAGAACCATCTGGGAATTTTTTCTAACTTACTAACCCTTTTGGGTCAACATGCCTAGTCATACAAATGGATCTTCCTAGGGATCAACAAGCCTTGTTCTGGCTTACTAACCCTCTTGGGACAAATAGACCTATCCAAATGTTGGAAAGGGAATCCATTGTGTAAAGCACAACAAAGAAGATATCAACAAGTGGAAAATTTGGCTACACAGGAGAAATATACCAATAAGTGTGGTCGGTTTGGTCGCAAGTAGTTAGAATATTTGGTCCAAGTAGTTAGAGAGTCAAATTATGTGGACCATTTTCTAAAGGTGCAAGCCTATAAATTGAATTAAGAGTAGAGTTAATAGATCATCGAAGGATATTTTGAAGTATTCATTGAAGAGTCAATGAATAACAATATACCATCACTAGTAGTATAAGTATTTTGCTTGTATGCGATATGTGGATGGATGTGTTTTTTGTCTGATGCTTTCGACCAAGGGATGTTTTGAGATATTTCAAAGCTAATATAAGAAAAATGTTGATGCTGAATCTCTTGTATTTTTCTATGTTAAATTTGCAATGATGCGATCTGTGATATTTTCCATGTTTGAATAATGCAAAGTATTAATGTGGTTATTGGGTTCATGTATGTTGATGTCTTTCTTAAGCTTATCTGAATCATGATTATTGCGATATTGGAAACTGTTGTGAATGATGATAAGTAGATTTAATAGATGATTTGTTAATAATCTCCTAGATCTATGGATTTCATTTTGAAAGAGTGATATTAAGTGCACAAGTCATCTTCCTTCCATGGAAACATGGTTTTTGTATCCCTCCCTTAAACATATCAAGTGAGACTGCATCTGCTTCGCAGGTGTTGTTGGAAAGGGTAAAACCTATATGGGTCGATTTTTAGGAAGATTGCATTGAAGGGTGTCGATAGTGAGTGAACCCCTGTTTACTAAAGTGTGTCAAAAAATGGTTCCATTGCCAGGACCATAGTGCAAGGAAGAAGAGTACATGTCATGGAACCCAACAAAACCGGAGATCTAGTACTGGTTTGATTAGAAGGCCTGAGAGTTCGCAGCAGAAGAAAATAAGAACTCTAGACTATCAGCAGACAAGTGGTTGGGAATATGTATATACTCTGATATTCATGAAATTTTCTTTGCTGAGTTCCCAATAATTTTATATGACTAGTTGGAGCAACTTACCTTCCAAAATAGGAACTTACAAGGAGGAAAACCTAATTACTAGATCCCTGAATTGATGAAACAACTAAAAAGGATCAACAAAGAGGTGTCAAGAGTTCTCGAAGTGTGGATCGATAGAATTTTCAAAGGATATATCAGTGAGTTTTTTTTCAACATGGTCAAGTCCTATAACAACGTAGAGAGGGAATTCTCCTAGGGACCTAGGGGGAGGTTTCTATTGCCTTTGCAATTGTGGGTTAAGATGCTCATTTGTGAAAAAGGAATACTAAAGATGAACTCCGATGAGTAAATACCTAGTGTGCAAAGGTTACGGGTACCACAAAGCTGAGGGTTGGATGGAATGATATAGGGTAGATGGATGGGAGTTACGATGAGACTATGAGTGAAGTCAAGGAAGAGTGTGTTATTCTACAAAGTGGGGCAAGGTTCCAGCAATAGAAGAGGTGAATGGCTGAGGAGGGCGTTGGTGTGACCGTATTAAGGAATTATGAGAGGATACCACAAGGGACTAAGTGACCCTACATTGATGAAGGAGACAACCAGGCTACGCCTGAACTTGAGGAAGGACTGACCCAAAGAAACAACATACCTACACCTCTATTCACTGTGCAAAATTCATGAAAAAAAACCAGATCATCACAAGAATTCCGTGTGTTTCACCACAAGAGTAATAGTAGCGGATCAACAAATATCGAAAGAAGACCCAGAATGGAAGGTGATGACGTAAAACTACCCTTGTTCCATGGGAACATGACTGAAGACCTTCAGTAGTATTTGTTTCTCTGTGAAGTAGTATGGACTATAAAGCAAGTACAAGAAGAAGATATCAAGAAAGGACAACTAGCGAAATTTTTTTGAGGCCGAGCATTGGATTGGTAAATTAAGTTTGGACAAGTACTGACAGAGCATCAGTAGAAGACACTAGCACATACTAGGACCAGACTAATTGAGGAATTCAAAAATCCCAAATCCGAGTTGTAATACATCACTAAGTTGAAAGAAATAAAATAATATATGAATGAGTCAGCATGGTATTTTGATCAACATATCAAGGCAGTGATGGCTAAGGTCAACTTCAGGATGAGCAGCATGCAACACAAAGAATGGTTCATCGCAGCTTTGGTACCTCACATCTAGATGCCATTGATGTTGCAGAAGCTTGTGACACAAACCGAGGCTTTGGAAATTGCGATGAAGTTGGAAGCTTCACCAGTTGGTGAAACGAGGGTTGGTATGGACCATATCCAATCACAATTAGCAAACCTTACTATTTAGTTGCAGGATATCAAGAAGGGAAATTTTTTTCTCAAAGAAGTGTTGTGCAGTCAATGTTGCAAAAATGGAAACCATATAGATCAATGTATAGAATTATACAAATAATTATAGGATGGATCCCCTAATCCACTGAGTCAAGGACGTTTTCCATGGTTTTGGATCTGTTAGATTAGAGGACATCAGTCTGAGGAATGTGTGTATGTTCAAAAGGTTGTGTCCGAAAAATCTGTTTTGCAACTTTTGTCGATCGGTCAGCCATGAAGAAAATAATTGTAGATCATACAACTTGCTCAAAGAAAGAATGTTGGATACATATTTTATGAAAGGAGAAGAACACCAGTCAAGAGAAAGGACGCAACCATAGTAGAAACCATAGTTTTCTCCACCACAACCACACAATAAGATGTAGTATAATCATTAAAAGTCGTAGTAAACTCAACTTTCGTATACTCAACCATAGTACGCTCAACTATAGACTAACCAAAAACAATAGATTAACTAACCATAGTATCAGCCACAAGGAGGATTTCGAGGAGGATTTCCTGGAGGCCCCAACGGAGGCTTCATTCGCGAATGTGCTATGGGATGAGGTCATGGACTAGTGATGTGTTATAATTGTGGAGTTTTGGTACATTACCATAGGCATTGTCCCATTATATAGTCTCAATGTACTTATTACAGTGCCACATATCACACCGTTGAAGACTACCTTCAGTTGGTTAGGAAGTGGCAAGCCAAGAACTATCCAAAACCACCACCGAAACAGAATATGAAGTGGACTCAAAATCAAAATTAAGGATCAACTATAGGAAAAATATTGATGAAACATAGGACTCAACCAGTAGATGTTGGAATCATCACTAGAGGTGGAGCAACGATGGGAGATGATGGACCACTCCCAAATATCCGATTGGCGGCTCGAAAGTAGGTACAATTCAAGGTTGACGCTAAGAAATAAAATTTCTTCGACGCAAGAGACATACTGAACAATAACATGTGTAATTCTCCTATCTATTAAATTCCACCTACTTTTGATTCAACAGCTATGTCAAAACCATCGTGGAAGGTTGGAACATTGCAAAATTGTATAAAAAGTTGTATGTTGCTAGCAAAAGATCCTGATGCATTAGCAGAGATAGTGAGTTTGTTACACTGATAGGAGAAAGGGAGACAATATCACAATGTGAATTCTTTATATAAGAAGAAAACAGGATGAGAAATGAGAATGAATTTCGATATCGATGACTATGATGTGGATTCGGTCATCTTGGATCTAGGATCATATGTAAACATCTTGACGAAGCAAACTTGGGAAAGGATGGGGAACCATAGTTGGTTTGGTCCCTTATACAACTGCGTTTAGAAAATCAGGCCAGAGTGTTGCTAATTAGATGAGTACCACACCTACTTGTCGAAGTGGAGGGACTAAATACCTATGCAGACTTCGACATTATTGAGATAGTCTATGAAAGTAGCTCATATCCCGCGCTGTTGGGGATTGGATGGGTGAATGACTATATGGAGGTTATTAAATTTAAGAAAGGAGTGTTGAATTTTGAGAATCACAATATGCAGATCATTTCCCAGTAAGATTCTAGTGAAGGTTGAAGATACGTCGAACCAGTGAAGGAGGAAGTTGTGGGAGGATGGGATAATGCATATAATATTTCCAAAGATTATATCCATCCTACCACAGATGGGGATCTATGATGGCGAATTAATAGCTCTGTATCATCAGACTCTAATTATGCACTAGAGAATTGGCAGAATCGATTACATGAAGTATTAGTCCGAAAATGTGGGTGACTCACTCAGTCACTGCGATGGATCACAATAGAAGTTGTAAAAATACCAACCTATGAAGGGATACTTATAACTTGGATGGTTTTATTGATGAATTTGAGGAAAAAGTATTAGAGCCTCAATGAATTTTGGCATTGGAGGAAGCATTGAAGGATACTATGGTGAGATGGTGGGATACGCATAAGAGCTCGATCAGTGGTTGGACGATATGTCGCAGACTGATGGAAGTTCTATTTGGGGAAATAGAGAACTACCAGGGGAAGAATTATGATGAAAGGAATGATCGCAATGCTCATCTAGTCACATGTCAAAATTCATGGATATTAAAGATGAAAGGGGAATGGGTACATGCATTTATCCATATGTTGGAGGAAATTCCACGAAAATGGTACGTATCGACTGAATTGTGAAGGAAGATTACAACATGGGAAGACTTGACTGCCTGCTTTAGTCATACTTTTAGCTTTGTGAATACTGATCCAGTGATACATAGTGCACTTCAGCACATCCACAATGTCATGTTGGAAATAGTTCTAGTGGCATTACCATTAGGACTGTGGGAGACACCAGTAACGCAGTTGATGCAAGGATTCTACAATGTGACAGGAGAGCCTAGCGATGAGGATGATCCAATAAATATCAACATTGCAACATCAAAAGGAAGTCGAGATATCATAGCACGATAAATACCAGACGAAAAAAATACAACAACCACTTAATATAAGGAAGGTCAATATTGGGAGGATAGAGAACCCGAAGTTCTCCAACTGTTATAGCTGATTTTACCACTCCAGTTGAATCACACTTGTATGGCCTTTCCCCTGTCCCTCTGCAGACTCCTTGGACCCCTTGGACCATTTTTTGTCCTTTGATGTTTCCCTGACCATCCCTAAAAACATGTTAAAAATGATACACGTGACTTTTAAACCCCTAATCGCGTATATACGCGCGTTTGACCACTAAAACTGCATATATCGGGATGTGTAAAAAATCCAAATCCTTTTGGAGTTTTCCTTGACATGGATCTGACTCACTTGACTCCTGGCCTTCCATATGCCTTGAGATCGCTCGGAT